>OX638305.1:10319982-10493184 GCA_951812265.1 Taphrorychus bicolor
CACTTAAAGTTCGTCAGTACCTTTCTAAAACACCCGGTATAGACCACAAGCTTCTATTTGTAAAGAAATAGTTATATATTTACCTAACAAGTGCGGTAGAGCGCTTCCCGCACGTGTTAGGTACAATATTTTTCCTACGAGCCAATTTCTCTAAATCTTTTTCGTCATCCCTAGTTTTACCGCAGTAAAAACTTTTTCCCACGATCCCTTACGAAAGCAAACAACATTCGGAGATGGAAGCCTCGAAAACTAATGCTAACACACAGCCGTGCATTAGGGATTCCTAACGCACGATCGTGTGTTAGGAAAAACAAATGAAGAACATGGACACTGGGTAGTGAAATTCTCTATCTGAGCTAAAAATATAGTACAAACCTAGTCTGTATTACTCAGCAAGTCAAAATATATTTTTGGCCGTAACTGGGCATATCTTATTTGGCTATAAAAGGTGATAAAAGCAGCAAAAACAAGTAATTTAATTTCGACGATGACATTTAGCAAATTCTGACAATCACTCATATAATGAAAATAACCGACATTAGTCCTTTGATTCATGCGGCAGAGCGTATCCTAGCGGCAAGACTTTGCAACTTCAATCACGAAGTCGGGGGTTCAATTCCCAATCCGGCAAAGTTTTTTTTAATTTTTTTTTGTATAGTTTTATTTATAAATACTTACTCCCGTCAAAATTAAGGTCAAAAATTAAAAAAAATCAGAAGTATATAAAATAGTAAATCGTTTTACAAAAAATACGCTTTGCATTTGCCGATCCTAGAACATATTTATATAAATCATTAAAATATATAAGTGTGCCATGAAAGAGATGGCGCCTGGAAAATTTCGTTGATTGGTTGCGCTTTCTTTTGTTTCCCGTTTGTACTTGTCAAATATCGAGTGTTTTGATTTAATGAGAAAAAGACAATACTTTTGTAATAATTATTGTATTGTGTTGTATAGTAGATAATGGGTAATTTTAGGGAGAAGTATAACATGACAAGAATAGCTTAGGTATTAAAGCTGCATCCAAAAATTGCATTAGGGCCAGGGGTAAAAGTTGTCCTTCCAAATTTCGATAGGTAACGTCCTATTTTCGGTAGAACTGGCAATGCTGGATCAAAATATTTTTAAAGCGTTTTTCTTGGTCAACTTCCTTAATTAGATTTTCGTGTTAAGCAGCTACGATTTATAGTTTTTGAAGTACAGCAGTGCTACTTTAGTTGCTCACCCTGTATATGAAACCTCGTCGTGTGAAAAATACTGTACACAACTCGCGTGATTGCCACACTTCACGCTTGTGTGTTAAGGTACTTTCTTAGCTTGTTATGTAAATAACTATCATCTACGACTACTAAGAGTGACTTTTACAACTATCAGTAAAACTTCAGTTTGAAGTTAAAACACCAGTAATGACGTAGATTGCATGGTTATCTGACACAACAAAACAATGCAATCTACGTCATTACTGGTGTTTTAACTTCAAACTGAAGTTTTACTGATAGTTGTAAAAGTCACCCTAAGTAAATAGCAAATAACACACGCTCTACTTCGCTAGTAAGGAGCTCCTTACGCACGCCGAACCAAACGTACATGCAAGGCCCTCAGCCGGGTGGCCTCATTCACGCGTCGCCTAGCAACAGTCCACTCGCCACCAATTCGTAATTTTAATGGCGGCTAGCTGTCAATTTCAACTTTCATCAATTCTCTGATTTGTTAACATTTATTAGTAATGGTTTTAAAATGTCTATTCCTATAGTCGTAGATAAGGTATAGTACGAAATGCCGGTTGTAAAGCATTTACGTACTCATGGAAAAACGCACCCGCCGCTGCGCGGCGTCGTGTGCAAGCTTTCCGTGCCTCTTACAGCCATTATTACGTAATATACTATTATCTACGACTACTAAGTAAATAGCAAATAACACACGCTCTACTTCGCTAGTAAGGAGCTCCTTACGCACGCTGAACCAAACGTACGTGCAAGACCCTCAGCCTCAATCACGCGTCGCCTAGCAACAGTCCACTCGCCACCAGTTCGTAATTTTAATGGCGGCTAACTGTCAAATTCAACTTTCATCAACTTTCTGATTTGTTAACATTTATTTGTAATAGTTTCAAAATGTCTATTCCTATAGCGTCGTAGATAAAGTATAGCACAAAATGCGGGTTGTAAAGCATTTACGTACTCATGGAAATGCAAACTTTCCATTCGTACGTAATAAGCTTCTTACAACCCTTATTACGTAATATACTATTACACGCACGCCTGTCAACGTCATGAAGTGATTTATAAGTGTTAATGTCACTGTTAATGTACAATAAGTCACTGGAAGACCGTACCCATTTACTGCATCTAAAATTTCGTCTGATAAGACCATTCTGATTAAACGTTTTGAAGGTTTTTGTCCTTACTTTCTATTTTGTCTGTAAATTTATTTTTTAAAACAACAAAACTGACATTTGTCAAACTGTAATTAATCCGAACTGATTTTGGTTTAACACATGATAACAAAAGAAATGCATGGTGTAGTTGTTAACGCACCTACTTTGTGAATATGGGGTTGTGAGCTCGAATACTGTTGAGAATATTTTTTTTTTAATTCCTCGGCGTTGATAGTTAATTTCCTACGAGCGCATGTGTGTTAACTTTATTGACTTTTGTAAGTTCAATTAAATATAAACCTGGGTTAACCTTTACACACACGCACGTTTGGCAGGTACTTAATTAACAATGCTAAATGTCCTCTGAACCCTAAAGCATTCAGATAAGTACAGAAACACGCAATCAGTTTATTTCAACTCGGCAAAAAACAACACAAGAACTGAAGAAAGAAGTTTGGCATCTCGTTAGCCTTGGATATTTGACTTTGACGTTGTTTGCCATTCTTCTTGACATGAGCAAAAAAGAGATGGGTAGAGAACAAATGAACATTCCATGGCTACTAAGATGCCAAAAATTCCTGAACAGGTAATATCTAAATTTAATATTTGCACATAAATCTCAAATAATGTTGTGACTTTTTTCCGGTTTATCAGAGTGTCATTTACGGGTTTTGTGTTCCAAAGTTTCACAACGGCTTCCACCTCTATTCCGAAGTGATGGTGACGGGCTCGCATCATGTAGGGGATGTTCATTTGAAAACGTCATATAGTTGGCTTTGAAATCTCAAAAGTAAAGATTGGAGGAACAAAACTCTATTTACTTTGATTATGTCATCTTTGTCAAAAAATCATAGCCTTCTAGATGACGTTTTCAAATCAACACTCCAATGGGCTTTCATGTCTAGCTGGTTCTCATTGAAGAAAATATGGAGTAGTGGAAGGGGGTTGAATACATCTAAAAATCCTCATTCGACGTTAAGGCATGGCGTTGGTACCCCTTCTCGAACGTGAGGTCGGTGTCCTACTCGAATGATCTTAGGCGTTTGGTTGAATTGTCTAAAGTTAAAATTCCTGAGTAACACCTTTCTCACACACCTTTAACAAGGATTGACATTACCTAACCATGTCAACATTTACGTGTTGCACCCTTCAAAGATAACTGCCTAATTTGTAAGTTGGGTAAATTTGCAAAAAATACGTATGAATCACCAAGAACACGTCTGCAAAGCGAATGCTACCAAAGGTAACTACAAGCAGTTATATTTGCACTTTCTTTTATACATCGTGGTGTATACAGAAGGTACCAAGCATCAATACGACTTCGACCTCATAGTCCTCGGAGGTGGGTCGGGTGGCCTTGCGGCCGCCAAAGAAGCATCCGTCTTGGGTGCTCGAGTTGCCCTTCTAGATTTCGTCACGCCAACTCCTAGGGGAACTAAATGGGGACTGGGAGGCACTTGTGTGAACGTCGGTTGTATACCTAAAAAACTTATGCATGAAGCTGCCTTACTCGGAGAAGCTCTCAATGTATTTAAGAGGTTCCACTAGTGATATTCACCAATAATTATGAATGCTTCAGGATGCTAGATTCGCCGGTTGGAACGTGCCTCCGAATGTAAGGCTTTGTTGGTCTGAGCTAAAGGAGGCAGTTGGCAATCATATAAAATCTGTAAATTGGTCCGTACGAGTGGAACTCACAGAGAGGTAAACTTATTGTTTACCACTCTGAGTTTTTTCATAATTTTTCTCTAGGAAAATTCATTTTGTTCATGGGATAGGAGTTTTCAAAGATGCCCACACCATCACGGTCAAATCCAAAGACGGGGGTGAAGAACTCACTGGCGAAAACATATTGATCGCTGTGGGAGGAAGGCCCAAATATCTTGATATTCCTGGTGCTATAGAGTATGGAATTACCAGCGATGATCTTTTTCATATGGACGAGGCACCTGGAAAGACTTTAATTGTCGGAGGTGGTTACGTTGCTATGGAATGCGCAGGGTTCCTTAAAAATCTTGGTTTCGACGTTACTCTTATGAATAGAACTGACGTAGTCTTAAGACGGTTTGATCAGCAAATGGTCGGGTGTTTGGTGCGTGACCTCGAGGCAAGAGGAGTTCGTTTTTTGATGGAGTGGGTAATGATAACTTATATTATAAATAGCATAAAACAATCGTTTATACTAGTTGCAAGGCGAAAGCCCTTAAAAAGCAGTGTTGTTCTGCAAAGTGTTCAACGAAAAGACTCAAATGCACATGGGAAGATGCAGATAGAAACATTAAGACTGAGGAGTTTGATACTGTATTGTTCGCCATTGGAAGAAGACCTTTGACAAAAGACTTGGAGGTGGAAAGAATTGGAATCAAACTAAAGTCTGATAAAATTGAAGCAATTAATGAGCAAACTCATGTCTCGAATATTTATGCAGTTGGAGACGTTCTATATGTAAGGCTTCAAGAAATAATTTTGTTTGTGCTGCTAAACACTTAATAAATCAATCGAAAAGTAGGGTAGACCGGAACTTACACCTGTTGCTTCATTAGCAGGGAAGCTACTAGCAAGAAGACTTTTCGGAAATAGTTCAGAGCTAATGAACTATGACATCATAGGAACTACCGTTTTTACTCCTCTTGAGTATGGATGTGTAGGTATAGGAACAAAGGGGCCATATGGGGCTCTAGGGAAAAACTGACACTAGAAAAACGTTTCAGGATTAAGCGAAGAGAAGGCCTTAAGTCTCTACGGCGAAGAACAAATCGAAATTTACCACTCAATTTACAATCCTCTAGAATTTGCTTTTGCGAAAAGGCATAAAGACCAATGTTACCTGAAATGCATAGTCTTGAAGGAGGGGAGCAGGTTGGTTTTGGGGATGCACTTTGTAGGAATCAGTGCCGGAGAAGTGATACAAGGCTTCGTGGCAGCCATGAAGTATAAATTATGAAAATAAATTTCCAATTGTTCCATACCTAGTAGTTGATTGTAGGTGTGGATTGACCTCAGATAGGCTCTTTAGCACGGTCGGATTGCACGTGACCAACGCAGAAGAGTTTACGAAACTGGTGATTACGAAGAAATCGGGGGAAGATCCCACTCCGGCACCTTGTTGCAATTAAGCTGATAGTGACAAATGCAATTTTTAGCGCTTGTTTTTGTTTTTAACGTATTTCCTTGGAGAATAAATGTCTTATAGTTTTTCATAAAACAAAAGTACACAGAGTTGAGCCGAGAGAGTAAACTTTTTGAGATTTGTGTCAAGAAAAGGGTTTAAAGTTGTCTACACGAGGTTCAGTCACCTGTAACCGCTTGGAAGATACACTGCTGCTTGGAATAATGCAAATTTGTAAGGTTATTTTGAAAGCAGATATCTTCTAGTCGATGTGGAATATCAAGGTCGATTTTTGAGGTCTTTTTGAAAATGCCATTGATAGTAACTGGTCTTAATACCAGTTTTTCATTATGCTTACAAAAGGCAGGGTCTAAACTCAGCACTTACAGGGTGTAAACTCAGCCCTTCAACAAAAAATCAAAATTTCTTTCTTACCGAAGATTCAGAAAAACCAACATCGATTTGTAATTTCTGTTATGTAGTGTCAAGGTCTGGGTATAATCTATTGACCAATGGAAAAATACATATTCGTCCGATTTTTTATATCTCGCTTATTTTTGAATATACGAGGTTTTTATTAAATTTAGTACAACTTTTTGAAAAGGTACCTCTTACCTACTTTTTTAGAGCAATGCATCAAGTAATGAATGTTTTTCTTCTTATCAAACATCCTTGCGTACATGTAACTGTTTTCCTATTCAGAATGGTAATTGCTTATACCTACAGGGTGGCTTCAAAATTTTTTTCTAAGCGTGTCTCACAAAAATTCCGTGAATTTTAATAAACTGTGTGCTGGGTATAATTAAAAAGAGTGATAATTTTGAAGTTTGAAACTGTGTGGGGATAACCTGGACAAATACCTCAAAACGGGTGTTTATTTATTTTTTTATTAGGATTAGTATTACCATACATGGGGGGCCTACAGGAACTGTTTTGTTATGTGATGTTACCAAAAAATTAGAAATGATAAAAATTTAAATTTTGTAATCTAGTAAAGGCGATGGGGAACTCTACCTAAAAATTTTCAAGATGGGGGTTACACTGACGGTTATACCGGAAACAGATAACAATCTTGTATATTGTTGCATTTTTGGGTTCTCTTTAAAATACTAAAATTATTTTGTCGTACCCTATGCTGATTTTGACCGTGTTCGTCATATTGACGTTTGAAAAATTTCACTGATAAATTGCGTACACATAACACGCAAATCCCTATAGACCGTTTAAAAAACCTGCATAGTAACAATGAGGTATATTTAATATCGCATTAATCAAGTTTGGTATGCCAAACAGATGCCGTAAAATTTCTAATAAAAGAGTAGGGCCTAGTCGATATTAGATTTGTGAAAGTTTGGTAAAACGTACGTAATAGTCACCCTATAAAAAAATCGTTTTCAGATAATTGTGTAAGTGTTCCTTATACAAAGTTTAAAAATTTCACAATTATCATTTGTTTCAAAGTAATGCAAAAAGTGTCATTTGTTAAATGTCAATGTGACGAAAACGATCAAAATTAGCATAGGGTGTGTTCTATGAATATTATGTTATAATTTTAAGGAGAAATCTATAGAGGAATCTATAGAGAATTTTATAGATAAATCTAAAAGTGCAACAATATACAGGATAACCCATTTAAAATACAGAAGTTGTCATCTGTTTCTTTATAGCCGGAAGTGCCAATATCTTGAAAATTTGTAGGTAGAGTGCCTGGTTATTGTATCCTAACCACAACATTTTCAGATTATTATCATTTCTAATTTTTCGGTAGCATCACGTAACATGCACTTTCTGAAGTTCTTGGAGGACCACCCTATTGTTAATACTAATCTTATTCAAAAAATAAAAAAAAACATTTTCTGGTATTTGTCCAAGTTTTCCTTACACAGTTTCAAAAGTTCAAAATTATCAATCGTTTTAATGATACAGCGTAGAGCAGGCAATTTATTAAAATTCACAGATTCTTCGCGAGACACGTTTATAAAAAAACATTGCAGCCACCCTGTATAAGCAGTTACAATTTTGAATAAGAAGACAGTTACATGTATGCAAGAATGTTTGATAAGAAGAAAAAAATCCATTACTTGCATTGCTCTAAAAAAGTAAGAGGTACATTTTCAAAAAGTTGTGCTAATTTTAATAAACACCTCGTATATATATTCAAAAATAAGCAAGATGGCAAAAATCGGCCGAATATGTATTTTACCCTTAGTGGATAGATCCCCTAGAAATTACAAATCGATTTTCGTTTTTCTAAATCTTCGGTAAGAAAGAAATTTAGATTTTTTGTGAAGGGCTGAATTTACGCCCCGTATATGCCTTTCGTAAGAACAATGAAAAACTGGTATTAATACCAGTTACTATCAATAACATTTCCAAAAAGACCTGAAAAATTCATTTTGATATTCCACATCGTCTAGAAGATATCTGCTTTCAAAATAACTTTACAAATTTGCGTTTTTCCAACCTATTGTCCAACAGTGTAGTATATTAAGATACAAGTTTCATAAGACAGATATTGGCGCACAAATCTAAATAATGGATGAGTGCGACAATAATGGCCTTATGGAACGTGTATCTTATACAATTTTTTCTACGACTGCCTCGAAAATGAACAAATGCGCACTAACTACCGTTGAAAATCGCATATTGCGAACAGCGTGCGCAAAGTGCACGTTGAACCTTAAAAATTGTGACGATATCGTCGGAAATGACGTCATGACGTCTTAAGTCAAATTATTGAGAAATAATTGATGTCGCTGTCACTATTTTTATTACTTCGTATTTCCTATCCAATCGAATATCGAACCTATATTTATCTCCTAGAGCGCTGGGGCTCCTAGCATTTAGCTTACCTAGCTCCAAGGTTTTCTAAAACTTAACTTCCAACCTAATGAAAACCAAAAACAATTGACACAATCAATATTCGGCCTGGCTTTAAAAAATGACGCTTGTATGACTTGCGCTGACGACAACATTACGTCAGGGGAACCATTTTTAGGAAAATATCGGCATTTGTTGGCTCTGTCCATGCCTTCAAGGTCATTGGTGGGAGCCATTTTGAATTAGGGACCATATTAAAGTTGAGTTCCGTAATTACATCCCGATCGCTCGGAATATCAGTCTATCTCACTCTAGCTTGTTAAGATTTGGGGAGATGGTCTGAGTCGGGAGCGCTCTGATGGAATTACCGAACTCGGTTTATTAGCGTTTTCAATGGGTGTATAAATGGTACTGAGTGTACTTCCGTCTTTATATTTTGATCGAATTGACAAAGGATAGAAATACACTCATTGCGCACCAGTTTTGACAGTGAAAAACGCTGTCAATTTAATTCAACGCTTGTCTTGAATACGGTGTTGTATTTAAAACTAAAATTAATCACTTTTTTTTTCATAAAATGTGTTCTCAGTCAACTGTCATTATGGATTATAGTAACATTCGCGATATCTACAACTTCCGGCTTCGGGACAGCACCACAAACACATCGGATGCGGATGAAAACGAAACTTCAGAACAGGTGGCCGATTACGGCCACGATAATGGACCAGCTTTATGTCTCTTGCACAAAAATGGGATGCTTGGTGCAGCATATTACAGTTTTCTGGAAAAAACCGTAAGTGATAAGAATCATTAACTGGTTTCGGGCGTCGGGAAATTTGCAGCAAAGTGGTACTATGCCAAAAACGTGTGTTCCCAGGAATCAACATGGCGGCGCCATATGTGACGCAGAATAGGCAGATTATAATCTGTGGAATCTGTAAAAAATAACATTCTATTTATTTTGTCATAAATATACAATTTTGTGTAACTAGCAGGAGCCTCATTCTCTAGAAAGTTGTGAAAGTGACAATGAAAATTTTGACAAAATTGATTGGTCAAAAAAATATATTGACCAATTCCATTGGCCAGAAATTTTCATTTTCACTTTCACACCTTTCTATAGAATAAGTGCTCAGGTTTTTGTGTAGACATGAGCGACACTACATGCCGTATAAAACCTGGTGGTTACACGAAATTTGTATACTTTTTCCAACTGGTTACATAAACAACTATATTTAAACAACAAATTAATAGGAAAAAAAGTCCTAAAAGGATAAATCTTTTAGTTCATTCGGAAACAGTAGTTCTGATGTAGGGCTCTCTATATCAAGAAACATGTTTTCTTCAATGCCTTCTTTATATTCAGAAGTTACCAAAAGTAATGAGCAAAAGTTGGTACAAATAATATTTACTTATAACACCACTCACAGCACAACGACTGTAGTTCTAGAAAGATTATATTGTCACGTTGAATAAAAAAGGTGTTGGTATACCTATTTAAATATGCAAATGGGACTTGTAAACACATTTACTGGTATTACTATACTTTACTGAATTTTTTTACGGTTTGGGTCCGGGGCTTTCGTTACCTCCCCCGAAGGGTCCTTTGCTTTAAAACAAAACAGGTCGTTTCAAGCCAGGGAAGCAAACGTTAGAAACAACCAAATGAGGATCTACGTAAACTTCTATTTTCTATGACCTTAAAGTAACCTTCTTCTTCTTATTGTGCCTGTTAGGTCCCCCTGACGTTGGCAATCACGATGGCGAGCTGTCTTCAGCCACTCTAAACAATTGTTCGACACTATGTATGCCAGTCCATTCCCGGATGTAACGAACATCCGGGAATGGACAGGCATACATAGCGTACTAGGAGATTTGTTTTCTTCCTACGCCCCTGCGGCCTTCTATCTTGCCCTTCATTATAAGCTGTAGGATCCGGTAGCGATTGCCTCTGAGAACATGGCCGAGGTATGCCAGTTTTCGGCATTTAACTGTTAAAAGCTCACGAACTGTATTTGCCCTGTCTAAGACTGCTTCATTTCTTTGCAAAGCCACCCATGGTTCCGTACAACAGCACAGACACAACGTAACATTTAGCACAGACCAAATGTAACTCTAAAGTAACCTACTCTAGCAAATTTGGGTTAACGAAAATAAATACAGAAAAACGCCAATAAATACCCAATGTATCTTACCTTAGATCGACCAGGCCCATATGTTGCGACTCAATTAAACGGACCTCATCTTGGCTCTGCTCGGCTTTATGCAAACTCTGGTCGGCTACGTAAAAAGACTTATGGGAACAAACGGGTGCTTCCGCCCTTCTCTTTCCTTTGAAAACCAAACATGCCTGGATGCTTCGACTGGTGATCTCGGTTGGTGATAGTTCGTCCTTCCGGCGTACTCCTCGACCCCTTTCACCAATACTTTCACAACAACTCTTCGTGAGTCCCCCAAAACCGGAGTGCTGCTTCTGTCTCAAAAACGCTGGTGCTAACTCCTAACTCTATCGTCAGCAGATTTTTCCCAGTCGATTGCAACCTTCTTTTCCATGACATTTATCAATGGTTTTCATGACCACTACCATTGGTACCTAGGAGATATGGACAGAGCAAACACATGTTGATATTTCCCTAAAAAATTTTTTCCGCTTTTAGACCGGAAGTCAGTCATTTTTCAGGTACATGACGAAATTTCACAGAACATCAATTGGCGAATCGCAATTTAGAGTTATTTCACGTAAGATGTCAGATGACGTCACTTCTGACGGAATCGCCACCATTTTTCAAGTGCCCACTACTAAAAAGGGGGGTTAAAACTGTAAAAGAGGAGAGTCTCTCCAGATGTTGCTCCATACTAGTCGTTGGTCACTACTGTATACTGTGGCGGCCATTTTGTATCAGCTGCCACAGTATACAGTAGCCAATAGACAATGGCTGCCATAGTATTCAGTAATATATAATGTCATAAATGAGACTGGTAAGGAGTCTGGTCTTCTCAATCTTTCTCTATGGGTCAGAATGCTGGTCACTCAAAGTACGCGTACATTGACACCCTGGAAATGTTCTGTTGGCGTAGAATGCTGAGATTCTCGTGGACACAAAGAAGAAGCAATGAATCAATAATTCAACAAATAAAACCAAAAAAAGAGACTAAGAACAATAGTAGGTAGCTGAAAACATCGCTAATTTTTTTGGTCACGTACTACGGAAAAACGGCCTTGAAAGACTAACCGTTGAGGGCATGGTAACCAGAAAAAGACCCCGAGACAGATCCCCCACTAGATATACCGACCTCATCACTAACATTATGGGACAAAGTCTATCCTGCACATTTAGAATGGCAGAGAAGAGGGAAGAATGAAGACATATTGTGGAGAGCAACTCTTGAAGGCACGATTCTGGAATACGAGATAGCGACTAAGAAGAGAAGAAGAGAGTCAGGTAACGTCACTTGTGGCGGAATCGCCACCATTTTTAAAGTGCCCACTACTAAAAAGGGGGGCTAAAACTGTAAAACAGGAGGGTCTCTCCAGATGTAATATACTAGCTCGTTAGTCAGTACTGTATACTGTGGCGGCCATTTTGTATTAGCTGCCACAGTATACAGTAGCCAATACAAAATGGCTGCCATAGTATACAGTAATATATAATGTATCAATTGGTTGGCACGTAGGCTTCTAGATTCTTGGACCCTTGTGGTTGTATGGCTGGTTGTTTTCTTGGGTTCTGGTCCTTTTTTTTGATTAAATAAGGTACAGTGGGTGCTTCTAACTTCGTTGTTTATTTTGACGTTTCGACACAAATTGGTGCCTTCATCAGAGTACTACAACGAACGGAATACTTAATTTAAAGTTACGTTTGTCCACTAGCAGGATTACTACAAGTACAAAATAAAATGTTGAAACATAAACGTATTGAGAGATGATTAAAGTAAAGAATAAAGTTGGTAACTCAAAGCAAAAGAGCCTCAAAAGTAAAACCTACGATGCAAATGGTGATAGGTTAAGAAGGGGCAAAAGGGTAAGAAAGGTAAGAAAAGGAGGAAATGTGAGGGTGACAATGACTTACCACAAAACGATGTAGGTACTGGTTTGGTTTGAAGTTTGTTGCAGTTTTTTTCCTTTATGTACTGTTACGTTTGGAAGTCGAGAATTAAATTTTTTTAATGAAAATTTTGAAAAAACAAATATTGCATTATTGCTTTGCACATGCGGCTCGCCGTGTCGAAACCCTGCGGCTAACCGTCAGAGATATCGTACGGCACGCAGCATGTACTATGGGAAATTAAAGTAATTTTTTAAAGTTTTGGATAAGGAAGCCTATCAATGAAGGAAGATGCAATGGCTAGTAAATTGGTCAAGGTGGTGTTTAGTATACACATACATCGCAAGGTTAATAATTGTTTTTAATTACGTAGGGCTGCTGACTGGTGGCTTTCGGTTTATATTGTTTTGGAATCTAACTATGTATTTTAGGTAAATTTTTGAACTTTGTTGTAAAACGAGTAATTGGATATGGATATTGATATATTTACTGATTGTATGCAGACGGTAGTTACAGTATGTAGGAGTAAATTTTACTTAGGCCACCAGTGTCGGTTTTTGCATTGACGCAATTATTGTTTTTCTTTATGAATACCATTTTATGAAATTCCCTTTTTTTCTTGTTTTTGTCTGTTTTTAGGACTTTAGCTTTTTAAAAATCAAAATTATGCTGATGTTCATTTGCGTGGTGGGTTAGGGCTGTAGGGTTATTTTTGTTGTGTTTGTGTTCTTAATGCGGTTTTTTAAGAACTGGCTAGTCAGCCCGATATAGACGTTAGGGCACCCTGTTTGGCAGGGTATTTCGTAGACGATGTTGCTTTTTTGTCTGTGAGAGTTTTGGGTTTTAGTTTGGTAAAATGTTGGTTAAGTTAATTATGTCCTTTAAAACTGGTTTGGATAATTTCTTTGGAAACTGTATTGCGGATTTTTTCGGAAAGACCAGGGATGTACGGTATAGTTAGGTAGTTTGTTTCGGTATTTTTTTTTGGTATGCCCGGTTGAATTGTTATAAAATTTATATATCCTTTTTTAAAAATAGTGTTAATTAAGCTGTAGGGGTAGTTGTTTGTTATTAGGGCGGACTTTGCTTTTTTTATTGCATCGGTTCGGTATTCAGGATCGGAAAGGCCAACAGCACGGTCGGCAAGGCTGGTTATGACGGACTTTTTTTGAGATATAGGGTGATTTGAATTGAAATTTAAGTATCTGCCAGACCAGGTGGGTGTCGTATACCATGCGGTTCTTACTTTGCCATTGCTATTATGGAGGGTAAGGTCTCGTAAATTGAATTTTTGGGTGGTATTTGTTGAACTCGTTCAATATGTGTTGGGCGTATTTTTGTGGAGCAGCGAGCAAGCAGTCATCTACATAGCGGAAGAAGAAGGGGAGTTTTACTGTTAGGTTGTTAATTACGGTGGTTTCGAGATCTTCGAGAACTAATTGTGCGATGACGATTGAGATGGAGGCACCCATCGCACAGCCATTGAAACTACTTACTTCGTCTTCAATGAAACTTATTACAAACAGAACTTAAGGTTAGTTCTACTGCTTCTAAGAAGTCCTTCATTGGTATGTCCGTGTGTTGTTTAATTTTGTCCCAGTGTTTTTTTATGAGGTCTAGGGCAAGTTCGATAGGGATATTTATGTACATGGATACTACGTCTAAAGATATTAGGGAGTAATTTGTGGGGTAGGATACGTTAGAAATTTTGTTTTTAAATTGCCAAGAGTCTTTGATATAAAATTCATTTTGATGTACTATTTTTTGTATTATATTTTTTAGGAATTTTGAAAGTTTCTCTAAAGGGGATTGAACACATGAGACGATGGGTCTGAGTGGTATGTCGGTCTTGTGTAATTTTGGGAGGCCGTAAATTTTTGGAGGCAAGGCACCAATTTGTTTCGAAACGTCAAAATAAACAACGAAGTTAGAAGCACCCACTGTACCTTATTTAATCAAAAAAAGGACCAGAACCCAAGAAAACAACCAGCCAATGTATCAATTGTAATATGCTGCACAGTATACAGTAAACGGACCTCGTAGCTCTGGTAGGCTACACAAAAAGACTTATGGGAACAAAGGGGTGCTTCCGCCCTTCTCTTTGCTTTAAAAACCAAACTTGGCTGGAGGTTTCGGTTGGTGATAGTTCGTCCTTCCAGCGTAATGATACTCCTCGACCCCTTTCACCAATCCCCCAAACGCTCGTGCTAACTTTCTCTATCGTCAGCAGATTTTTCCCAGTCGATTGCAACCTTCTTTTCCATGACGTCAAAGAGCGATCCGGAGAATAAGGCCTTTCGGTTGCCAGGTCTCTTCCTGAATCCAAACTGTGTGTCACTTATTCTCTCGTCGAGTCTTCTATATATGCGTGTCTGTATGATATTAAGGAAAGCGTTTAGGATGTGACTCATCAAGCTGATTATTCTGTGGTCGACACTATTTGACGTAAGATGTCAGTTAACGTCACCTGTGGCGGAATCGTCGCCATTTTTAAAGTGCCCACTACTAAAAAGTGGGGCTAAAAGTGTAAAACAGTAGGTGTAAAACAGATGTAATATACTAGCTCGTTGGTCACTACTGTATACTATGGCAGCTAATACAAACTGACCGACAGTGGGAGACAGTAGCCAATACAAAATGGCTGCCATAGTATACAGTAATATATAATATAATACATCAATTGTAATATACTGCACAGTATACAGTAAACGGACCTCGTAGCTCTGGTAGGCTTTATGCAAACTCTGGTCGGCTACGCAAATAGTTATTTTCCTAACAAGTGCGAAAAGTGATTCTTTTCCGCACGCGACTGTAGCGCGTCGGCCATGAAGTCGAGTGCGGAAAAGAAACTTTCCGCAAGTGTTAGGAACAATATTTTTTCTACGAGTAAGAACAACTTTTACAACTATCAGTAAAACTTCAGTTTGAAGTTAAAACACCAGACATGGCGTTGTTTATCTGTCAGGTAAACAATGCAATGTACGTCATATCTGGTATTTTAACTTCAAACTGAAGTTTTACTGATGGTTAGTAAAAGTCGTCCTAAAACTCTGTCAATATATTGCTATTTATTGCCTCAGCTGCGCGATGATTGATGTTTGCTTACTTTTATCGCACATAGCAATAATTAAAGAAATCAACCTTTTGAATTAAAAAATGTTGAGATCGATATCCTGCCTTTTTTGCAAAAATAAAACTAAAGATGCAGTACAGGTATAAGTAAGATGGTATACCAGGCACCTAATGCCACCATTCCTGAAAACTATAAATCGTGGTAGTTTTACTGGTTCTTATTACGTTCTTCCATACCAACCATAGTTACCAAGGTTATTTAAAGCAAAATAGCAGCCATTTGAGGTTTTTTACTTTTTATGGAAAAGTACAACTTTCCGCACTCAACTGCGTGCGGAAAAGTAAACTATCGCGCACGCGAGTAGAAAAAATACTTATGGGAACAAAGGGGTGCTTATGCCCTTTGTAATTACTTTGAAAACCAAACTTGGCTGGAAGCTTCTACTGGAGATCTCGGTTATTGATCGTTCGTCCTTCCGGCGTAACGTTACTCCTTCTCGACTTTCTCACCAATCGTCCAAAACGAAGACTCGTGAGTTTCCCCAGAAGCGGAGTGCTACCTCGATCGAATCGATTGCAATATTCTTATCCATGACGTCAATGAGTGGTTTAAAGTACCCACACGCTGAACAAATTTGCGAGGTATGGTTTTTTAAATTTGGGTCAACCAGTGCTTGGTTACTAAACCGGTCATCGGCCGACCATTTCTAAGAATGCTGCAATTTTTATTTCCTTTTATTCCTTGGTGACAATATTTACAGGAAAAAGTAAAGTTTTAAGGCGATTTTTAATCTGTTTTTATTCCTTTTAAGTTTATGCACATTTATAACCGTAGATACAACCTTTCTTTAAAAGTAAGTTGAATTTGCGGTTCTAAATGTCAAAAGATGACGAAAAAATCACATGACAAAGGGCCAAGTCTTGACTTCATGTTTGTGTAACCCGTTATAACTATTTCGCTTTAAGACATTGATAATTATTGGTTGTCGGCTTGAACGCAGCTTATCTAATATTATATTCTAGTTGAATGTTTATGAAGAAATGTCAGACATAGGGCCCCACTATTTGATGACATCCACCATCCACCGAGAAGTCAATCCCAAGTGTCTTGTTGTACTAGGTGACTTGACAGAGGAGTATGTTATGTTCGTGATTAATATGTTCAACTCTGACACCACCAATACGACAACCTCTTCCGGCGTCCTACCTCCCAACTTCTTTCTGTTGTCGTTCAAGGAATACAGTAAGCATGAGAGCCGCAGTCCTTCTTGTTTTCTCAAATGGTATTATTTGTAGCTTATGAAGCCTGCAAAACCATTGTATCAAATATTAATGTAGCCTCAAACATTTCGGACCCTTCTGAAATGAAACGAGAACTTTTCATACAAACATTTGTGAACCTAAACTATAAACTCTCTGTGCAAGCCCTAGGAGCCCTTTATAAATTCTTGGAGAGGCACTGGGCAACATGGAATGTGGATCCAACTGCTGAGCATTTTATGCATATTAATCCAGTGACACTGTAAAAAATCGTTGAAATTTTTATCGACAATATATGCATTAATTTATTATTTATCTCAGAAAAAATCATGTCCTTTTGGACCTTCAGACTTTCAAGGCCTTGCGCATCTTCTCCCAAAAAGCCCATGACGCAGGATTTAAGCGCGGTCAAGAGTCAAGTTGCAGAGAGGGTTTCGGCCTTTATAAGATGTTTATGTCTAGTTGCAAATCTAGGATGGGACAATCCCAATTACGGTACTCATGAGTGGCTCAGTGTAAAGCACTTTAATAGAACTTAGTTTTAGGGATATGATGCTCTCACCGATCAACGATGTCAATGAATTAGAAAAACGAATGAACTTCATACAATTTGCTTTAGAACCTGCCCACATGGACTTCATTACCAACATTCAAGCTAATATAAGGGGCTTTAAAGACCCGAGTTATTTAAGTCTGATTTTAGGCAAGATACACAATGCTCGCGCCTCTGGTAAGGACTGGCATAATCTATATAAGGTATACTACAGGTAATTTATCAAAAAAATAGATAGCACTGAGAAAGTTTACAGATAATTCAAGATACGCTACTCATCAATGACATTAGCAGGGGGTATAAGTATACAACCGATCTGCTGGAGGAGTTGAACTTGGCTATTACAGAGAACGTGGTGCGGTTGCACGAATCCATAAATAACGCCATAGACTTTAAAGCTGGGGCCAAGAAAAAGAGACCGGTGATCAAGTTTGGATTGGATAATCAATTGGACGCAAGCAAGTGATTTGAAATTAATTTACAATAGTTAGTTCATTATTAAAAAATTATTTTAGAAATGTTGCATCAACAAGACTTGGCCAAACATATAGCTGCTGCGGCGAGAATGGCCATCAACGATTTACCGGAATACATTAACGAATGCAAAGTGGTTTACATTCCGGAAATGGGGCACCTTATAGCGATTAAAATGTGGGAAGACGATTGTGACCCTGAAGATCTTCGACCGTTCAATTATCAGCTGATAGTAATACTTTGCTTTTGCTATTTTTTTCCAGTATTTGAAAATGGCAAGAAATTTTTGTTTCAGTTCTGCCTTGGAAACGTCATCCACTATAAAAATCCCTTATGCCTTGGTAAATATATTCAAAAAGCTTTTACGTCTTTGAAGTGACATATATATAAATTTCAGAACTCGACGATAGACTAGGAGGTATCAACGCCGCAATCATTGACCATGAAAACCGAATTTTAAGGAGACTCTCGGAGTTTGCTTTAAAATACAATAAAGATATCAGGGATGCTGTAAAAGTGGTTGCGAAAATCGATTGGTATGTACACAAATTGGATAATTTTTGATAACGCTTAACGATTTGTTTACAAAGTCCTCCGTGACTTGCCAATGGTCACTCTTGGTCAGGCTTCAAGTATAAGATTCTTCAAAACTTTACAAATTAAGGACTATTATTGATTAGATCATTGTTTATAGCCAGACACGTCAATGGCTTAACTTCTCCAAGGCTTCTATTTAGCTAAAACTATATATAATAGATATCGCACGAACATCCATTCCCGAAATATTTCAAACATTTCAGAAATTAAGAAATTTTATTACAGCACCATCTATTACTCATTCACTTATTTTTGTCATCTAGTTACCTTTGAAACCTTCATTTTTGTTTACCCATCTCTATTTAGCACATGTTGAGAAGATACGATAAAAATGTCAATTTTCCAACGGCTACTTGACGACAATAATAAGTGAATGGCTTATGCTTGCATAATGTGTTTGTGTGATAAAACAAGTAAACATAATTTGAAGACCTCGAGGCTGCCGTGTCAATTTTCTTGAATGAATTTGGTTTCTTTCGACATTACAGGACTGTAATTTGGCTTTCTGTTAACGTAGTTTTATGGGTACAAGGTGGCGCTTTTTCTATGAATCTGTTTTTTTTCATGTTTTGAGATATCGAAAATTGGACTACACCTTCGTGTCAGTTGGAAAAAGTTAGCTGAAAACGAGTACAAACCTCAGAGGTTTATTTTGAAAATAACAAAATTGAGAGTATCTCGGGAACGGTTAGAGGTCGAAAAAGTTCCTAGTCCATCGTTTTAGTTCGAAAAAGTTAGCTAAAAACGAGTACAAACTTCAGAGGTTTATTTTGAAAATAACATAAATTGAGAGTGTCTCGGAAACGGTTAGAGGTCGAAAAAAGTTCCTATTCCATCGTTATAGTTGGAAAAAGTTAGCTGAAAACGAGTACACACTTCAGAGGTTTATTTTGAAAATAACAAAAATTGAGAGTATCTCGGGAACGGTTAGAGGTCGAACAAAGTTCCTATTCCATTTTTTAGTACGAAAAAGTTACCTAAAAACGAGCACAAACTTTATAGGTCCATTTTGGAAAATACCAAAAAAATTAGAATATTTCGAGAATGGTTTCAGATGCTGAAAATTGAATTAATTGGAAAAGGTTAGCTAAAAATAAGTGCAAAATTCATGAATTTATCTTTGAAAATAACAAAATTTAGTAATACCTCGATAATAGTTTGAGATTCTGAAAATTGGACTAAACCTTCGGGTTAGTTGGAAAAAGTTAGCTCAAAACGAGTACATACTTCAGAGGTTTATTTTGAAAATAACAAAAATTGAAAGTATCTCTGGAACGGTTAGAAGTCGAAAAAAAGCTCCTAATCCATCGTTTTAGTTGGGAAAAGTTAGCTGAAAACGAGTACAAACTTCAGAGGTTTATTTTGAAAATAACAAAAATTGAGAGTATCTCGGGAACGGTTAGAGGTAGAAAAAGTTCCTATTCCATCGTTTTAGTTCGAAAAAGTTAGCTAAAAGGCTGTACAAACTTCATAGGTCCATTTTGGAAAATAACAAAAAAATAGAATATTTTGAGAATGGTTTGAGATGCTGAAAAGTGGATTAAACCTTTGTCTTAATTGGGAAAGTTAGCTAAAAATAAGTGCAAAATTCATGAATTTATCTTTGAAAATAACAAAATTTAGTAATACCTCGATAATAGTTTGAGATTCTGAAAATTGGACTAAACTTTCGGGTTAATTGGAAAAAGTTAGGTCAAAACGAGTACATACTTCAGAGGTTTATTTTGAAAATAACAAAAATTGAGAGTATCTCGCGAACGGTTAGAGGTCGAAAAAAGTTCCTATTCCATCGTTTTAGTTCGAAAAAGTTAGCTAAAAGTGAGTACAAACTTCATAGGTCCATTTTAGAAAATAACAAAAAATGAGAATATTTTGAGATGTTGAAAATTGGACTAAACCTTCGTGTTAATTGGAAAAAGTTAGCTGAAAACGAGTACACACTTCAGAGGTTTATTTTGAAAATAACGAAAATTGAAAGTTTCTCGGGAACGGTTAGAAGTCGAAAAAAAGTTCCTATTCCATCGTTTTAGTTGGAAAAAGTTAGCTGAAAACGAGTACACACTTCAGAGGTTAATTTTGAAAATAACAAAAATTGAGAGTATCTCGGGAATGGTTAGAGGTCGAAAAAAAGTTCCTACTCGACCGTTCTAGATCGAAAAAGTTAGCTAAAAACGAGTACACAACAGTTTCAGATGCAGAAAATTGGATTAAATGTTTGTCTTAATTGGAAAAAGTTAGCTAAAAACAAGTGCATAATTAATGAAATTTATCTTTGAAAATAACAAGTTAGTAATACCTCGCTAATAGTTTGAGATTCTGAACATTAGACTAAAGCTTCATGTTGGTTGGAAAAAGTTAGTTGAAAACGAGTATACACTTCAGAGGTTTATTTTGAAAGTAACAAAAATTGAGAGTATCTCGGGAACGGTTAGCGGTCGCAAAAAGTTCCTATTCGACCGTTTTAGTTCGAAAAAGTTAACTAAAAACGAGTAAAAACTTTATAGATCCATTTTGGAAAATAACAAAAAATGAGAATATTTCGAAAATGGTTTCAGATGTTGAAAATTGGATTAAACGTGTCTTAATTGGCAAAGTTAGCTACAAACAAGTGCAAAATTCATGGATTTATCTTTGAAAATAACAAAAGTTAGTAATACTTCGATAATAGTTTGAGATTCTGAAAATTGGATTAAACCTTCGTGTTAATTGGAAAAAGTTAGCTGAAAACGAGTACACACTTAAGAGGTTTATTTTGAAAATAACAAAAATTGAAAGTATCTCGGGAACGGTTAGAAGTCGAAAAATAGTTCCTAGTCAATCGTTTTAGTTGGAAAAAGTTAGCTGAAAACTAGTACAAACTTCAGAGGTTTATTTTGAAAATAACAAAAATTGAGAGTATCTCGGGAACGGTTAGAGGTCGAACAAAGTTCCTATTCCATTTTTTAGTTCGAAAAAGTTACCTAAAAACGAGCACAAACTTTATAGGTCTATTTTGGAAAATACCAAAAAAATGAGAATATTTCGAGAATGGTTTCAGATGCTGAAAATTGGATTAATTGGAAAAGGTTAGCTAAAAATAGGTGCAAAATTCATGAATTTATCTTTGAAAATAACAAAATTTAGTAATACCTCGATAATAGTTTGAGATTCTGAAAATTGGACTAAACCTTCGGGTTAGTTGGAAAAAGTTAGCTCAAAACGAGTACATACTTCAGAGGTTTATTTTGAAAATAACAAAAATTGAAAGTATCTCTGGAACGGTTAGAAGTCGAAAAAAAGCTCCTAATCCATCGTTTTAGTTGGGAAAAGTTAGCTGAAAACGAGTACAAACTTCAGAGGTTTATTTTGAAAATAACAAAAATTAAGAGTATCTCGAGAACGGTTAGAGGTCGAAAAAGTTCCTATTCCATCGTTTTAGTTCGAAAAAGTTAGCTAAAAGGCTGTACAAACTTCATAGGTCCATTTTGGAAAATAACAAAAAAATAGAATAGTTTGGGAATGGTTTGAGATGCTGAAAAGTGGATTAAACCTTTGTCTTAATTGGCAAAGTTAGCTACAAACAAGTGCAAAATTCATGGATTTATCTTTGAAAATAACAAAAGTTAGTAATACTTCGATAATAGTTTGAGATTCTGAAAATTGGATTAAACCTTCGTGTTAATTGGAAAAAGTTAGCTGAAAACGAGTACACACTTAAGAGGTTTATTTTGAAAATAACAAAAATTGAAAGTATCTCGGGAACGGTTAGAAGTCGAAAAATAGTTCCTAGTCAATCGTTTTAGTTGGAAAAAGTTAGCTGAAAACGAGTACAAACTTCAGAGGTTTATTTTGAAAATAACAAAAATTGAGAGTATCTCGGGAACGGTTAGAGGTCGAAAAAAGTTCCTATTCCATCGTTTTAGTTCGAAAAAGTTAGCTAAAAGTGAGTACAAACTTCATAGGTCCATTTTAGAAAATAACAAAAAATGAGATTATTTTGAGATGTTGAAAAGTGGATTAAACCTTCGGCTTAACTGGAAAAAGTTAGCTAAAAACAAGTGCAAAATTCATGGATTTATCTTTGAAAATAACAAAAGTGAGCAATACCTCGATAATAGTTTGAGATTCTGAAAATTGGACTAAACCTTCGTGTTAATTGGAAAAAGTTAGCTGAAAACGAGTACACACTTCAGAGGTTAATTTTGAAAATAACAAAAATTGAGAGTATCTCGGGAATGGTTAGAGGTCGAAAAAAAGTTCCTACTCGACCGTTTTAGATCAAAAAAGTTAGCTAAAAACGAGTACACAACAGTTTCAGATGCAGAAAATTGGATTAAACGTTTGTCTTAATTGGAAAAAGTTAGCTAAAAACAAGTGCAAAATTAATGAAATTTATCTTTGAAAATAACAAGTTAGTAATACCTCGCTAATAGTTTGAGATTCTGAACATTAGACTAAAGCTTCATGTTGGTTGGAAAAAGTTAGTTGAAAACGAGTATACAGTTCAGAGGTTTATTTTGAAAGTAACAAAAATTGAGAGTATCTCGGGAACGGTTAGAGGTCGCAAAAAGTTCCTATTCGACCGTTTCAGTTCGAAAAAGTTAACTAAAAACGAGTACAAACTTTATAGATCCATTTTGGAAAATAACAAAAAATGAGAATATTTCGAAAATGGTTTCAGATGTTGAAAATTGGATTAAACGTGTCTTAATTGGAAAAAGTTAGCTAAAAACAAGTGCAAAATTCATGAATTTATCTTTAAAAATAACAAAAGTTAGTAATACCTCGCTAATAGTTTGAGATTCTGAAAATTGGACTAAACCTTCGTGTTAGTTGAAAAAAGTTATCTGAAAACAAGTACACACTTCAGAGTTTTATTTTGAAAATAACAAAAATTGAAAGTATCTCGGGAACGGTTAGAGGTCGAAAAAAGTTCCTATTCCATTATTTAGTTCGAAAAAGTTAGCTAAAAACGAGTGCAAACTCCATAGGTCCATTTTGGAAAATAACAAAAAATGAGAATATTTTGAGAATGGTTTGAGATGCTGAAAATTGGATTAAACCTTTGTCTTACTTGGAAAAAGTTAGCTAAAAACAAGTTTAACAAGTTAATTAATGGACTTTGAAAATAGTAAAAGTTACTAATACCTGGAGAATAGTATGAGATTCTGAAAATTAGACTAAACCTTTGTCGTAGTTGCAAAAAGTTAGCTGAAAACGAGTACAAACTTCATGGGTTTATCTTTGAAAATAACAAAGTTTTAACCTTCGTCTTAGTTGGAAAAACCCAGGTAACCAAATAACGTATGTCAAACGTATAAAAAACGTCATTAACTGACTATAGCACGTCTTTTAATGACGTATAAATAAAGTAATGACTGGCCAACACGTCGAAGTCACGTCTTTTTCACGTCAATAAAACGTCTGATTTAAGTATAAACCATTCACTTATTATTGTCGTCAGGTAGGCGTTGGAAAATTGACTTTGACATAAAGCTCTGAAGAAGGCCTCAATAAGAGTCGTAACGTTGGCAATTTCACAAACTTGAAGTGGCGTTTTATGCTCTACACAACATTCCTTCTTTTAACTTGGTAAAAGTGCACAAAACGTATATGACTTTTCTGAAAGGTACTCGTTCCAGACGAAATATCTCGAATTTTTTTACCACTAAAGAGAAGATTTGTTTTTACAGGTGTTTTATGACAGAGTGGTAGAACCACCTCTGTATATCCCTGTGTTTCTAGTGTCAGGTTACATAAACCAATATATTTTTAGTTTGATTGCCATGGCAAAGGTGTGCCAACAAAACAACTACGTAAGGCCGGAGCTAAACACAAATCGCGTATTTCAAATTATCGAGTCGAGACATGCCCTAATGGAGCAGCAATTCGCCTGCTTCGAACCAAACGACTACTTTTCTGGTGGAATTCATAGCACAATAAAAATTATAACGGGACCAAATGGCAGTGGCAAAACCGTGTATCTCTCCCAAATCTTGATAATAATTTATTTGGCCCACATCGGATGTTACGTGCCAGCCAGTGAAGCTAAAGTGGGAATGGTGGATAGCATTCATGTTATACAGCACAGCTCGGAGTCGGCTGTTGTTAAGCTGTCGTCCTTTATGATGAGCATCACTCAGGTCTGTTGGTATTTCAATCACCCCGAGAGTCTCAAGACGAGTAAAACATTTTATGTCTTACCAGTTCATTATGTTTTTATTGATTAGTGTCCAAATACCTAAAATGAACTGTATGGCCCGAGTGGGCAAAAAGTAAAAAGAAATATTTTTTTTTATACAGGGTGTTTCATAAAAAAATTCAGTAGGAGCTTCTTTGCTTAAAAATAAGAAAAAAAGTTCATACGAACATATGTCCGGAAAGGCTTCGTTTCAAAGGGCCAGGGGATTAAAGTTTAACGTATATTTTGGTTTTTTCTAAATAATATTTAAAATAACATCAATATTTTCATGCAAATTGGTATTTGGGGGTATTTTAAGAAGGGAATTTCGAACTTGATCTTAGTTTGGCTCTAACTCATAGAGGGCGCCACCGTAACTTATTTTTTCTGCAATGTACAGTGAATTAAAAATATACGTTAAACTTTAACACCCTGTATCTTTGAAACGAAACATTTCCGGACATGTGTTCATAGGAACTATTTTTCTTAATTTTAAGTAAAAAAGCTCCCACTGAATTTTTTCGCACATATTATGAAACACCCTGTATAATAATTAATTGTTGAAACAGACTAACATGTACTGGCGGGACATACAAGTTTGAATGCACAACGGACATTAGCATATGTTTAGGCCTTCGAGCGACTTAGGAACCGTCGCACAGTGGGGTTTAGATAAATTCGGAATTTTTATGTGTAAATTCATCAATTATATCCGAGACTTTGTCCTTTTTACATGCAAGCTGGGGCCCGATTTAAGATGGATGAGCAAACTGCAGGTGTGTATTTTAACATATTATATTAATTTTCAAAAAGCGATCTTTATAAGTAATCGTCTTTTAAATTTAATATAAGAGGGTTCAAAAATCATGTAAAAAAAAACATAAAGTATGACTTTAACATAGAGGTTCAGATAAATTTTTTTCTAAATTCAGCTAAGTTTCTATATACTTATTACTTAGTAAACATCCAGCTTTTTATAAGACTGTGAAGGCTTTCAGGGCCGGTCAAAATACAATCTGAAGTGTTTTCCGGGTTTTGAAGCCGTGGTCCAATGGAACTTCTTCATGACATTTCGCCTACAGTTGCGGCAGACGTTATCAGAGACGACGAGGTAACGGGCGATGTGATCTCCCGTGCTTCCTGATGTTGACTGATTCGACTGTGGTGAGCTCCGTGGTATTTATTCCCCCGCGTTGCGCAGCAAGGGAAGGACTGGAGTGGCGGTAGTGGTGACGTGGGGTTTCGGTGCACTTACAGTATGTCGTAAGAATCGTTTCCAGTCTGCATTTAGAAACGTAATTTCCTCCTTGCTGTTGAAATTGTTGTCGTGCTTGAAGATCTCAATGGTCTCTCTCGTTGGTCTCGGATAGAAACGCTGTGGTTAATATAAGATCTTCACCTCGATGAAAAGGACGTGACCGGAGGGAGCGTGCTCTGCTACTGCTCACTTTTGTGTTTGTCCCAGCCTGCAACTCCTCTTATGTTCCGTAATCCTCGTGGTGATACTGCGTTTTATGGTGCCAATGTGTACCGAGCCACAGCTGCATGGACCCCGATAAACTCCGGGTGCGAATAGGGGATCTCTGCGGTCTTTGGCCGATCTCAAGCTCTGTTGTATTGTTCGAATGGGGCTAAAGACAGTTTTTAACACAGAGTTTTTCCAGTAGCCTGTCTGTTACTTTGTGGATGCCTGGTAGACTAGTATATCCACGTTTTTCATTAATTCATTTTTTTTTCTTAAAGTTTCAAACAATCTATTTTTTCCACTACTAGCTTTAATACGGACCGTTAAAGGCCAGCAGAATGACTGTAAAGTGGGTTTTCTCGTTTTGCTTATAAAACAATTGAACATAAGCGGTCTATAATGACAACGTTATGGCTGATTATTTACCTGGTAAATAAAGCTGTCAGTTGTCAGGCGCATTAGGCGCCGTGATATCATCATACGGCGATTTTGTTTATCGGTTGCCACGGTAACGAAGCCTCCATATGGATTGAAGATGCGCCTGTTCTTAGAATAAAATATGCGAAGCGCTATCTTACTAATTTAGGCAATTTTCTGTTGTAGATTTATCGAGTCTAGTAGTGGACAAAATCGTATATACACCGCGGGTGTGAACTACTTATGACCCTCACGTCTTAGATCCCTCAGAGCTACGCGCTTCGGGATTTAAACTTGACGTTCGGGTCATAATAATGTACTTCACAACCTTGGTTTATAATATACCATTAAATGAATGTTTTTATTTAGTCTTTAAAATGCAGGCAGTTGAAACAATAAATAAAGTCAAGAATATTCTTTTCATTACAAGCTTCGTATGCAAGTCAAAGGTATCACAGCAGCCAAATATCCTAGAAATTATTGCGTGAAAACTTTTGAAATTTGATATGCGATATTGCCAAGTCTATATTTTTTTCCTAGAGTTTCAAACAATCTATTTTAAATGGAAAAAATAATATCCTTTTATTTAGTTTTAAAAATGCAGGCAATTTAAACATTAAAAGAAAACATTTTCTTTTCATTTAAAATATGAAAGTTCTGACCTTCTCGAGGAAGACTATAAACTTGGCATTTGTGCACGTAATTATTGGATCAAGTCAACCTAAAAATTCCGTTGTACTAACTTGCAACAAATTGCACGCAATCTCTGAAATATTTGGCTGTTTTTTACTAACCCATATATAATGCAAATAACTGTCCATCCTTCAAAATATTAGACTTATGATCCGCTTATTAATATCAAATACCCCACTGTGCGTCGGGACAAAGGCCCTCGGCTTTCCTAAGCTGGTCGCAACTTTATGTATTTGATATAAAAATAACTACTACCAGTTTATTATTGTTTTTATTGCTTAGCTAACAAATACATAAAGTAAACAAATTTTAGAATTTTTTAAATAATAATTTATTGTTGAAACACACTAACATGAACTGGTAGGAAAAGTTTGTATACACAACATGGACATCAGGAACCCTAGGGCCAGAGGCCCTTGGCTTTCCTAAGTTCGCCGCTCTCAGGGCATAAACATCTACTTTACGCCCTTGATACCTAAATAACATTTTTTTTTGGCCTCTAGAGTGCTCAAGCCCTACAGTACTGGTCGGCAAATTCGGTGATTATTATGGACGAGTTTGGGCGCGATACAATGGAAGAAGACGGTTTAATTTTACTATGCGGTATTCTAAAGTACTTCCTAAAGAAAAAGGAGTGTTGTCCACACGTGCTGGTTTCAACACACATGCAGCAAATTGCAAATATATTACCCGAATCCAAATATCTACAATACATGAAATTGGAGCACACCTTCGAAAATGGAACTTTGTGTTGTCTGTATAAAATGTCAGAAGGTAGGTCTAAGAAATGCGTACAAACCTGAACATTTCAACAAACAACTGGTAACATAACGTGTGCCAAACGCCGATCAGAATGGCCGAAAAGTGCCGCTTGGCTTCGAGGAATCCCACGTCAAACAGAACTTAGTTATGATGTTCCCACAATTTCTTGTGTGAAAATAACCCGTAATGTACGCATGAGTCATCTATATCTTGAGTTGAATTTTACACTACTTTACAGGGGGATTCACGGTGGTAGTACCCTAGAGACGTGTCTAGAAAACGGCTCTGCATATTTAGTTCAAGTTTTGTGTGTGCCGACAAATGGCCTAAACTCTATTGTTTAAATATTTTTACTTTTGCGGTGTTGTCTTTTGTTTTTTAAATTGATTACTTTGTAATAAAAGTTATTTTCGAATTCTTCATAAATTTCTTTATGATGCAACTTTAACATTCCTAGATAACTCCTAAATCTTTGAGGCGGATTATTCATTTTTTACTACTTACGTGGGTATTACGCCTCAATCCAATCTCTTTGTGTTTCTTTTGTTGTTAGAGACCGAATTTCGCACTATTCCCAGTAAAATTACTGAGAACACCAATTAACCCTGAAAAGGACTCGGACGAAACTCCTAGTTAATTCTCGGCAACATTTCTGTTGCCTTCTTCATAACAACCTACAAGAAAAAAGAATCCAGAATTTCTAACACTCTACCAGAAGTTCAGCATATAAAGATAAATTTAGTTTTAACCTTTTCTTGTTTAATCATGGACAATCAAATTCGTTATTTCATTTAAGACGAAAATTTGAGTTTGCTGAATTATTTGCGCATCATTGAAAAAGTAGTAGAAGATTTCGCGGACACTCTTCCTCTTGAGCAGTACCTACCTACACTTAGTATTAGCTTGATGGGGCTCCAGCATATTGTACACACAAACTAAGCCATGAGCTGTACAGGATTTTTGATGACCGATGGATGCGGAGGTTGGGCCATGGAATTGGCCATATAGATCACCCGACTTTACCCCACTTGACTTCTACCTTGGGGTATCAATTGGAGATAGAAAATAGCTGGAAAAAATAGATAGAAATAGAAAAGGAGGGCGGCCTACCGTTTTTGGATGTTTCGGTATCAAGTAGGCCGAACACCGTTCATAGAAAACCGACACACACTGACCGATACCTCAATAACGGATCAAATCATCATTCCAGACAGAAAAGGGAGTCATAAAGACTCTGTCTGTAAGAACCAAGGAAATTTGTGAGCCGACTGAATTGGAACGGGAAATGAAGCATCTGAAAACAGCCTTTGGTTGGAAGGGATACAGCAAGCACGAGTTCGATAGGGCCGACCGTCCAAGGAATGTAGAGCGCCAGGAAGGAACAATGGGAGAAGATGATGAACCGCGGATGGGCTAGTCTACCATACATCCACAAAGTAACGGACAGGATCGGCAGGTTACTGGAAAAGCACAATATTACAACCGCCTTTAACCCACTCGTGCAATTCATACAGAGCTTGACATCGGCCAAAGACCGCAGAGATCCCCTATCGGAACCAGGAGATTACCGAGTTTCACTCAGCTGTGGCTCGGTATACGTTGGCACCACAAAGACGCAGTGTTTTCACGAGGATTACGGAACGCAAGAGGAGTCGCCGGATTTTGGGACAAACACAAAAGTCAGCAGTACCAAAGCACGCTCTCTCCGAAAGTCACCATACTCTTTTCAACGAGGTGGATCAGTCGCAGTGTTTTTATTAGAGACTAACGAGATAGGCCATTGAGATCTTTAAACACGACAACAATTTCAACAGGAAGGAGGAAATTACGTTTCTAAATGCAGACTGGAAGCGAGTAGTGGAGCGAAACCCCGATCCACCACTACCCCCATCCCAGTCCCTCCACTGCAGCGCGACGGCGGGAGAATAAATACCACGGAGTTCACCACAGTCGAATCAGTCAACGCCGGGAAGCATGGGAGATCACTTCGCCCATTGCCTCATCGACTTTTATCATGTCTGCCGCAGCTGTAGACGAAACATCAGGAAAAAATTTAATTGGACCACGGCTTCAAAGCCCGGAAAACACTTTAGATTGTATTTTGACAGGCCGGCCGTGAAAGCCTTCACAGTCTAATAAAAAAATTGTTTACAAAACTCCAGCAAACACTAGAGAAGAACTACAAAATCGGCTGTTACAAGCTTTTCGGGGGTTTGGATCCTATGAAAATTAGGTTAGCTGTATGAGACGTACATAAATATCTGTAAGTCAATGAAGATACATTTTAACATTTACTGTAGATATTTGATTGTACCGTTAAATAATTTTAGATTTTGTTTTAATAAATTCTGTTAAATTTCGTTTTATTGATAGGCAGTAGCATTGAATAAGTTTCGTTGAGATGCTTGCTGTTCCGTTCATAGACTTGTTGCATTGTCCATGGATTATGAGTAAATTCTCATAATCCATGGACATTCTCTCCATCTAGAGCAACAAGTTAAAATGACTGTTCTATCGGAATTTTACAACCAGTAACTGCAATTAGATATCTGCGCCGCTATTGTTTAATTAAAATGGAATACGAAAATGCGCATTTATAGTAATTTACGTCACAAGTCCAGTAGGTGACTTGTTACAGTACAAGGTTTTTACTATATTAGACGCTAGCTGTCTAGCATCGATTGCCTAGCAACCTTTACCGGACTTGTCCGGTAAAGTTCCATTTACCGGACTCAAATCGATGCATGTAGGACGTATATAGCGGACAGTATGAAATAAAAGTAATAAATGCCTGTAAGTCAAACACTGTTGGATTTAGATAGTATACACGGATTTGTCCAAAACTGAATAACTATTGTCTGCGAAGAACAATCGACCGGTGGTTATTCTTCTTCTCCAAGTGCCTATGCGTTCCGGATGTTGGCTATCAGCATGACTATTCTTACTTTGTGATGGCGATTCGGAAACGTTCTGTTGATGATTTGTCAACCACGTTCTTAGATTTGTTAACCAAGATATTCTCCTTCGGCCCAGTGCACTTCTGCTGTTAATGTTGCCTTGGAGGATTTCTTGTGATAGCCCGTATCTATCTGGGTTCCTCAATATGTGGCCGAAATAGTGACATTTTACGGTATCTACCAATTCTGATTCTTTATTCATTCGTCGCATTACTTCTGTGTTGGTAATTTTTTGTATCCAAGATATTTTCAGTATTCTCCTGTTCAGAGATAGCCAGAGTTCGAATGCCTCAAATCTTCTGGAAGTTTCTTTCGTGAGAGTCCAGTTTTCTACGCCATACAGAAGGACCGAGAAGACGTAACAACGCAAGAGTTTGAGCTTCATGTCCAAGATCAGATGTGGCTTTAAAAAGCGAGCTCATTTTAATAAACACTGAGCGGGCCTTCTCGATGCAACATCGTATTTCTTGTGAGTTGTCCCAATTCTTATTAGTGATTGTCCCCAAGTACGTGTATTGCTTTACTCTTTGTATTCTACTGTGATTGATGTATATATATTGTCCTCTGTGATGTTTCTCCTACTTACTATAAGGAGTTTGGTTTTGTTTATGTTTATTTCCAACCCGTACTGTGCGCTAATTCTGGTCACCCTATCTATCAATTTTTGTAATCCTTGAAGACTATCTGCAAACATGATGGTATCATCTGCATATCTTATATTGTTAAGTTTAGTACCGTTTATAGTGATTCCTTCTTCAATGTTGTCGAGTGCTTCTCGAAATATGTATTCGGAGTACACGTTAAATAAGTTAGGGGACAAAATACAGCCCTGTCTCACTCCTCGTAGTATTTTTATTTGTTCTGTGTGACTGCTGTCAATTCTTAAAACGTGAGAGTGCCGTATGGTTCCAATACAAGTTTATTATTATGTTTAAATCTCTTTGACTCATTTCTATTTTCTTCAGTATGTCAACCATTTTTTCATGTTGGACTCGCTCAAACGCTTTCTGATAATCGATTAAGCAAGCAAACACATCACAACTGACATCTCTGCATCTTTGAAACAATACTTGAACACCAAATAGGGCCTTTCTTGAACCGCGACGGCGTTCACAAACCCAAACTGATTCGGTGCGATCTCTTCTTCAAAAAAGTCTATATATTCCTTTGTGTATTATCTTGAGCGCTAAGAGATGACTCATCAAACTTATTGTTCTAAAATCACCACAGGTTTTCGCACTTGCTTTTTTGGCAAGCGTGATGAATTCTTCACTTGCTTCACTTTCTCGTGTTAACTAAATGTTGCTAAATATTCTAGTCAGCCATTTGATTTTATCCTCGTTCAGTAATTTTAGGAATGCAGTCTGTATTTGGACCAGACCAGCTGCTCTATGTGGCTTCATTTCCGAAATGGCGGCTCTCACCTAGTCAAACAGAATTTCCAGCCCTTCTCCTGCAATTGGTTCTTGTTGTTTGCGTACACTATGAAATAGATTCTCCAGATATGTTTTCAAGGTCTCCTTCTTCTTCTCGGCGCCAATGATGATTTCTCCTGCTTCGTTAACCAATGCTTTACAGTTGTTTTAGGGGCATTTCCCTATTACTTCTCGGACTTGTATGTGAACATTAAAGTCACCTTACATCATATTGCGCTTTGCGTCCTATCAATAATTAGAAAGGTGTTGGATCGCAGGTGTAGGACAAATAGCCACTTCACTTTCTCGAAATCGCCAACGTTTCGTCCTTTATTTTTAGGCCTTCCTCAGTGCTTCACTGACAGAAAAAGCCCTGAGGAAGACCTAAAAATAAAGGTCGAAACGTTGGCGATTTCGAGAAAGTGAAGTGGCTATTTGTCCTACACTTGCAATCCAACATCTTTCTAGTCATCGTTCATGTTTTGATGGTGTTCGATTTCACAACATTTTTCTAGTAGTTCCTCCACTTTCGCTTTCCTTATTTCCTGTCATATAATGCATTGCATTCGTTTATATTACTTTGGGTTTATTTTATTTAGTTTTCTTTCCTCCATCAAGTTTAATATTCCTGTTGTCATCCAAGATTTTTTCTTTATTTTGTTTGGTTTCAATATTTCTTTCTTTACTGTTTCTACTGGTTGTTGTAATTTGGTGAGTTCTATATCAACGTTGATATTTTCGTTTGGGTGAATGTTGGCATTGAGCATTGTCGCTGCTGCTTCCTCTATTGCCGGGATTATGAGTCTCTGAAGGTCATAACTTGGAGTCTTCTTAGTGTTGACTTTCTTCATTTTCACCTTAAATACACCAACCAGCGAACAGAGATCTGATCCAATGTCAGCTCCTGGATATGTTTTGAGAGATAGGTAGCTATTTCTATACCTCTTATTGAATAACATAAAGTTAATCTTTAAAAGTTTCTGACTATTCTTCCGGCTTCACCCATAGGCGATTTCCACATATATAATCTTGGTGGTAGCTTAAACCAAGTGTTCATTACTACGAGTTCATTCGTTGTTGCAAAACTTCAAGTGTGTCTCTTCTTTTGTTCCTTTCACCCAGTCCGTACGATTTTATAACGTCTAATGTACGGCCTACTCCCAATTTTGTGTTAAAATCGTCCATTACAATGTGATATCATATCTGCTCAGTTATTTTAGTACGTTATTGAGTGTTGTGTACATATTTTCTACTTCTTCGTCTTCTCTGTCTAGCGCAAGGGCGTATATTTGTATAATGTTAATGTCAACCGGACTCGCTCTCATTTGAATGAGTACTATTCTTTCTGATACGGGTATAAAGGCACACACTGCGCTATTTTCTTGTTCAAGAGAAGACCCACACCGTGTTCATGTCTTCCATTCGCGGTGCCTGAAAATAGAACTCTATAATCCTCGATGTACATATCACCAGTATCTGTCCATCTCATTTCACTTATTCCAATGATATATATCCTCATTCTTTTTATTTCCTTGGCTGTATTTTGAATATTACCTCGCTGGCTCATTAGTTTTACATTCCAGGTATTCTTATTTTCTCCTTGCTATTGATTGCTTTAACGTCTTTGCTCGTAATTGTCCCTCGCGGTGATCCGATTGAGGGACTTACTCCGGATGGTGATTTAGCTCCAAGCAGAGCCGTTTTGATTTTACTAGGACATATCCATCTAGAATCCTTGATAAGAGGATCCTCCAGCCTTATGCTGTAACAGTATTCTACTGTTTCTTCGGCTTTGGAGCCAGTTTTCCAACTCCAGGACAAGTTGTAGGACTAGCATTAAATAAAGGGGGGGGGGGGCAACGCCTTGCGACTAGGCCTTACAGGCCCTTTTTACAGTCCCCCGGTCCACCCATCCCTACTCCACCAGGGCCCTCATTCCCTTCACGAGTCAACCAGGAACGAGAGTATTCCGTCCCATTTCAGAATCGGAAGCTCCTCTCGAAGAAGAAAAATGGCTCTAAGTGTTCTTATGACGCAGTCGCGTCTATCCATGGAACACTCTCAGAAAGTGGTATGACGACCCTTCCCCTACTCTACAGTCGGTGCGTAGTGGACTGTCAGCCATTCCAAGGAGATGCATATGCCTGTTTATTCTGCAGGATCCAGTAAAGATTCCTGTAAGGTTTCCCAGGCACTGCGGGCTTCTCCCAAGAAGCCACGAGGCCTTGGATCTATCAGGGTTAGGGTAGATTTCCTTGGTCTGTCTACACATTCCTGACTGTGTCCAGTTTGTACTTGTACTCTCCCTTGCTCACTCATTCAGAGTGTGAGAGACGTGCCTTTTTCTTACTCCTAGACATGGCTCTGGTCCAGTAAAGCATGTCTGGGAACCACGCTTGGCCGATTCGTCGGCGCGCTCGTTCCCCTCTATGCCCCTATGTCCAGGAACCCATCCCAGAGTTACCCTTTTTGTTTCTGCCAGTGACTCTAGAGTATCTTTGCAGTCCTGAACGAGCTTTGAACTCGTTCTGCTCCTGCAGATGGCTCGCAGAGCCGCCTGACTGTCGGAGTAGATGCACATGTCCTGTTCTGCAAACACCTCGCCTGGAAAACCGCTTCTGAAGGCGAAGCCCTGGCCCTCTACATGACCCGCTTTGTATATTCCGGCTACTGACTGTGTATTAGCCATTCTTGATCCGTCTGTATACCATACGTGATTATTATATATATATACGCAGCTCTTCCTTGAATTCTTTCTTTGTTGGGATGTTTATCCCAAATGGCTGTTTCAGTCTCAGCTGATCGCGTAGGCGCCCCTCCTGCGACAGGACAATCGCGATGTCTCCTCCACAATCGGGGACTTCTCCAAAAGACCATCCATTAAAAGACACAATAGTCGAGGTGATAAGCGGCTGCCTTGAAGACAGCCGCCCTCGACCTCGATTTCCCTCCGGTGATCTCCCAGAGAAGCCGTAACCTTACGATCTGACACATCTTACCAACTGTGTTGGGGTTCCCCGGGCCCTAAGGGCCTCGCAGATGTAGTTTGATCTGGCTCTGTCGAATGCTCCCTCAATATCGAAAAGGAGTGCCAGCAGCACTTCTCTATTTTATGCACTACAGAGTGGAGAGCCGTGTCGATCGACTTCCCCTTGCTGTAGGCATGTTGAACTTTGTTTATGGGATGTCTTCCCAAAATATCCTATGAATGATGTACCTATCGATTATCTTTTCTAATGTTTTCATTAGAAAGGATGACAACCTTATGGGTCTGAAAACTCCAGGACAAAAGAATGCCCTTCCCTTCTCAATCCGAAGCTGTTGGTCGACAACGGTTTTGAGGTTATACTGCCTCGACTCGGTCGCCAGAGCCTCGTCTGATATCTAGCAGGATGTACCACGTGCAGGTGAGAGAAATTGACATTTGGAGCGACGTATCTTCGACATCCCTTACACTTACTGGTGGTTCTACTTAAAAAAAAAAAAAAACAACTTTTTACAATTTTTCTTTTCTGATGAATGAAAGTTAATTATGGCCCGCCCTGTAGGTTTTCGTCACTAACTGCCCATGTGGTATTTAGGCACATGGTTCTGGCTAACGAAGTTCTCGCACTCAAATCGTTGAATCTTTCGGGGCGTGAGATTTTAATTATTATTTAAAGTACCATTTTTTATTTCAAAAAGAAGAAATTATTAAATATCTGTGAAATGGTGAGAGGTAGGTATAGAAATGTTAAAATATTATCATAAAGAAATCGATGAGGATTCTGAAAATAACTTTTAAATCGTGGTAATCCATTTAAAAAACGAAAGTTGGTACCCCTTAGCAGCTAAACCGGCATCACCGCAGAGGTGGAAATATTTTAGAAAAATAGTTTAAACGCATTTGTGGCCATACACAAAACTTGATATAAATATGTTAAGCCGTTCTCTAAATATGTCGTGAATCACCTAGTATACTACTACTACTACTCTACTCTATTTTATTATATGGTGTATCTTACAGGAATTTCGAAAAGCTTCGCCATAGAGATGTTTGAAGGTTGTTTTGGTAAAGCAGCGGCAGATAACGCCAGACTTTTCCTTGAACACGCAAGGGGTACGGCTTCCATGATTCCTGAGGAGTCACGCAAAATTCAAGAAAAATACTTAGCTGAAGACTTGGACGTCAGTGCTTATAATATCGAGGAATCTGATACATAAAAGTAAGAATCATTAAAATTTTACCTGTAAGGTCTAGTGTAAGTAGCATCCGTTATGTGTGAAAACTCTCCGTTATGTGTGAAAACATCGACGAGGAATTAGTAAGTAGGTAGTTACCCTAATATTAATGTTTGCAAGAATCTCTGACACTCATGTATGTTGTGTAATCCAAAAATATATTCATAAATGCCTTTAAGTTTAACATGCATATTATCTATCTGAAGGAGCAACTAGGTTTTTGCTAGCATCAACTGCGGTCAATTTCATTAAGTAGTTGCAGTAAGCGGTTTACATGTTGATTTCTTAATGAATTTGAAGAGGGCCTCCACTATATTGGCAGGAGTAGTGTCTTTGCAGTTAGTTTCCAAGTCCAATACGATACATTGTTGAACAGCAGTAAATTTGCTGAAACAAAAATAACGGTATATAAAAAAACAATATGATCATCATATATCGGGTTGTAAAGAAACAATAGATTGTGTCATACCCTTTGAACCGAAACAGGTGATACACTGAATAATTTTCATTATTCACGCTGCATATTTTATTTTTTTCATCATGCCGACACTGTAGTGTTTTGTGACATCAATAAGGCATTTGACTGCCTTAAACATGATATATTGCTGACAAAATTGGAGGTTTATGGTTTTAGAGGGGTAACTTTACTTTGGTACTTGGTAAAGAGTAGGTGGTCACCAATTTGTTGATCAACTCATCTGCATTCTAGTTTCGGGGTCTACCCCTCATCAGTACAGCTTTGGCTGGTCGACAAATTGGAGACCGCGTATCGTCTACATCTCGCAGGTTATCGGAACCCAAAGGCCACGGAAGTAGTCCCTACAATGTTCTAGGTCTTAAACCGAGCATATACATCTCAATATTCTTTTCTGCGTTCGGAAAATATTAATAACCAATCCGGAAGGTGCCCAAAACATCACACCGTAACTAATTTGATAGTGTGCAGATTTTGTGTGCAGTCACAAGCCAGGTAAAAAGTTTTTAAGGTGTCTAAGAAGAAGGATTCTCTTAGTCCTGTGACTAGGGAGCACAAGCCATTCAGCCTAAGTTGTAACTTACTGATGTGTTCCTATCATCCGAATCTGTCATCTAAGTAAACGACAAGGAATTTAACACTGCTCGATCTTCCCAATAAATACTCGGCTGGCCTTGATGGAGTACCAGTTAAAATTCTGAAGTATGTGGTCTATTTCACAGTCTATTTCAGTACCACTGGCTCATGTTGTGAATGAGTCCCTTGTGACCGGTGTGTTTCCTGATAAGCTGAAGATTGCTAAGGTTGTGCCTGTTCACAAAAAGGGAGACCATTCCTTAATATCCAATTACTGGCCAATATCAATTCTGTCATCATTCTCCAAAATCTTTGAAAAAGTTATATATCATCGAATGGTAAATTATATGCGTTCTCATGATATATGGCTGATTAACAGTTTGGTTTTGTACAGGGACGAAGCCCAGAATTGGCAATCTTCAGCACTGTAAACTGCATATATAAGAGTGTGGATCGAGGTGATGGACTCTATTTCGATCTATCCAGGGCTTTTGACACTATTAGTCACCAGCTGCTGCTACAGCGGCTGGAGTCCTATGGGATGAGGGGTAGATGTTTGGCATTGATTGCATCTTATTTGAGAGGAAGAAAACAGGCTGTCTGTGTCTCGCATGATGGTAAATATTGCCTGTCGGGAATGACAGATGTAAATCGGGGTGTTCCGCAAGGATCAATTTTGGGTCCCTGACTATTTCTCATCTATGTAAATAAACTTAGGGGTAGTATCGGATCGGGTTTGGTTTGGCAGTATGCTGATGATTCGTCAGTGGTCCTGGGGAGCCCAACCACTGGTGCTTTGTCTGTATCATGCGTGACAACGGTAAATGAAATGAGAGAATGGTGTGATCGAATGAGCCTAAAACTGAATGCCAATAAAACTGGTCTTGTATATTTTAAAAAGGAAATCGCGATGCTCTCTCTACGTTCCTGTGGATGGGAGGTCGTTGGTAGCGGCTGATAACATTAAGTGTCTGGGTATGTATATTGATGATTGCCTCAGCTGGGATGCGCATTGTGACGCCTTTGTTTCGAGGATGAATAGTAGTTGTGCCCTTGTTCGGAGGCTCCGCGATGTGATTTCTTTGGACACCATGAGGCTGTATTATGTGTCGTGCATTCAATTCGGGTTTGGCTACGGAGCTTTGTTCTGGGGGGCCTCTGGCAGAGCCAGGGCAGTCGTTGTGGGTCAGAAGAGAGTTCTTCGCACTATGGTTGCAATCCATCCCAGAACTAGCTGCAAATCATATTTTAACAACAAATAAATATCCTCACGACTCCATCATTGTATTTTTTATTCTTGGTTATGTTTGTCAAAAGGAATCCAAATCTGTGTGTGCGAAATTGTGATGTTTATACACCCAATATGTCTGTAGTAACTAGAGGTAGGAAGGATCTGTCAGTTCCTCCACATTGTTCCACCTTCCTGGAAAGAGGCCCACTATATAGAGCTATGAAAGCCTACAGTCTGTTGCCACGAAACATTAGGGAAGTGGCTAACATTCCAAAGTTTCGCATGGAGACACTTTTATTTTAAGTGATAGATGCTTTTATTCATTTAACTTTGTAGAGAAGATTTTTTATTGATGCTTGTCTGTCACTTTATTTTATTTTATTATTGATTGTTACCCATTATGGGCTTACTTTATATACTTTGTATACTTCGATACCCACTGCCATTTTATACTATTTGGTCGGGCGTCTTTTGCCCTTTTAACTTTCTTTTTGTTTATTTATTTTGTTTTGACGTTGCTTTGTGATGTTTCATCATTTCTCTGGCAATAAAGGATATTTTCTCATTTTGACATATAAAATGGCACTTTTCAATACTGATGACAGTGACGTAACGTCCTACTTTTCGTAACTAGTTACGAAAAGTAAAATCTTTCGTAACTAGTGATGAAAAGTTCGTTTAACCACCAGTTGCAGGTTTCGGTTGTGGCACACCGTTGCTATAGTTTTACGGTATTAAGTAGATACAAAGTGGTTTAAAATAATATATTGAAGTTTAATAATAATAAATCTCTCTCTAAGTAGGTATTTGTAGTCAAAATTAGAAAAAATCTTGTATGAAACATGTGACGAAAAGCCTTTTTTGTGTATTTCATTTAAATTGCGGGAACTCGCTGCGCTCGTCCCGCAAACATTCATTCGTTACACAAAATCGGACTTTTCGTAACTGTTACATAAATAGCTATTATTATTATTATTAACACCGGTCGAGACTGGCAGAGATCTATTGATCATTCTCACATAGAGAGAGGAGTCTACGTTTGTTGGCGATTTTTTAAAAGGAAGAAGAACCGTCTTCCTTCCTTCCAAAGTCTAGAAAATTGCGCCACCGAAACATCTGCAAAAACGACCGACGTCTAGTCCGCGTATTGGCATATTCTACCCCCACTGAACGTCTCTTTAAGACCGATTACATACAGCACGAAGAGGACAGAGCCCAGAATGGTACCCTGCGGGAGTCCCCGGAGAATTTCCACAGGTCCCGACACAGACTCCACGCCGGCCGCCACCACGCGCACCGATTGGAACCTACCATCGAAGTACGACCGCAGGAGTGCCGAACACTGTCCCCTAAGACCGTTTTGCTCAAGTATTGTTAATAACAGGTTGTGTTCTACCATATCTTAGACAGGTCAAAGTAGAGTCCCGCAACACACTCAATGTGATCTAGTGTATTCATAATGTATGTTACGGTGTCGAAGATGTCTAAATCCAAATTGGCAGTCAGCCAAGATATCATTGCTAACTAAGAATGCCATTATTCTTGAGTTTAATACTTTTTCAAACACTTTTGACATTGAATTGAGCATTGATATTGGTCTGTAATTTCGAGCGTCACGTGTTTGTCACCTTTTTTGTAAACGGGAATCACCTTAGCATGTTTGAGTTTCTCTGGGAACGCTGCAGCGGAAAAGCAACTCTTCAACATCTGTGAGACAATATCGCAGATCACCTCACCCAACAACCCCTACTTGACAACCCATTCAGCTCCGCTGAGTACTGGTTTGGGATGCAAATGATGAGCCCAAAGACCTCCTTCGCACTCACCGGAGTCAGGAACATCATAGGGATATGCCTGTCTACTGTCGGCGCAACAAAATTCCCGGGAACAGCCGTTCCACGCTTTTTCATTTGGTTTCTGGAGTTTTCCTGTACAATTTCCTTTCGGATATATAAAACCTTAGAGCTTCCTGACAGTTTGTTTGCTTATTGAATACATAAAGATCCTTGATATATGCAGAGTACTGCTTAAATTCTTTGTTTATCCAGGATTCTGAAGATTCACGAATTTTTAAAGTAGAAAGTGGAAACGATAGCTCAAAGTGGTATTTGAAAATTTTTTGATATGCACAATCAATACATGTCACTGATATTCTCAGCGCCGTAGACCCCGGCCCAATCCTCGTCCGCCAACCTGTCTCGAAAGTTTACCAAATTGTGTGGAGAGTAAAACCTGTTTTCCTACGACCATGTAAAAATAAACAACTTTCGTCATACCTTGCCCTAGCCGAAAACGTAACTTTCGTCTCTAGTGAGAGAAAATCCCATAACGTTAGCTTTCGTCTCTAGTGACGAAGGTAAGTTGTTTAATTTTGGCCTGTATATCGTCAATTAAATGCTATTTATTTAACTGGTCTAATCTTATAAAACACAATGGAAAATGGTGATATCATACAAAAACATATATATTTTACCTGCCCGGCCCTCAGAAAAGTGAATCAAAGTGTTGAAATTGACCGAAAGTGACCAAACTGAACTCATTGGCAGTCGAGGTGTCATGTCAATGACGCGTCAAGTCAATGACGCGCCTTAATTTTTGAAAGAAATACTCTATAGAGATTGTTTTTAAAGTTAATCGAAAACATTACCAAACTCGGCTTCGCCTCGGTTGGTAAATTGTTCTCTTGCGAGAGAAAATGCTATTTTTGTCACTCGTTAAACAATATACTATTTTGAACAGAGGAGACGGTTCAATTTAAGGTTCAGGAACTCAAAATACTATTTGTTGTTTGTTATAATCTTCCTGAAGATATCCGAATATGTTATCCAGTTGAGAGCCGCCACCCTCGGCGCCCGGGCGCGTAATGCCTTTGATATAAGAGTGAAGGCCGTAACTTGAGAAAATACTCTGCAGGGAAGTGCTGTGCGGCTTATTGCTAAGCAGATTGATATTAAAATAACCTACAACTACTATTGTTTTAGAAGTTGAGTACAATTCGTCCAGTAGTTCTGAGAGAAGAGCAAAAAAACCTTCAATGTCCCCTGAGGGCGCTCTGTAAATAGTGGCTATAATGAACTTTCTATTGAGTATTACAAATTCTGAGAGACAAAATTCACACAAACTCTGAGTGGATCTTACCAAATGCTGTGTTAAGAATTGGTGCAGGCGCCAATCGCGATCCGATCGTTTCTGAGCGACCTTTGGACCTGTCGCTACTCGATGTAGCCGAGCGTGATTTATTACCTTGTTTACTCGACTTTTAATGCTATTTAAACGCCGCACAGTGGGGTATTCGATATTAATTTCTGATCGAAATTGTTTTTTAATCAAATAGTTCTTAAAAACATTTTAAATTAAAAATGGATCACAAAATAAGTAAAAATTTAAATATTTTGAAGGATATATCTTCATTATACAGGGTTAGTAAAAAATTTCGCCGCCAAGCGCCAGCCAAATATTTCAGAGACGAGTGCGTGCAATTTTGTTCACCGGAATTGTTAAGTATACTTGATTCAATAATTATGTGCACAAATACCAGTTCATAATCCTCCTCGCAAAGACCCAAACTTTCATATTTTAAATGAAAAAAATATGTTTTATTTAATGTTTAAGAGAGTTTTAACTAAACATCAGCAGCAATAACACAAATTTGAAGAAATTTGTTTTGTTTTTGAAAATTATAATTTGGTCAGAGTCTGAGGTAGATGAGTCTCATTCTAAATTGCTAAGGTTATCTAAATTATGTAAATTAGTTGCTTCAATCGGAGATTTTAGCAAATTCTGTATGTATTCAATATTAGCTCAAATGTCTGTAGAAAACTAATGCAGGGAGTTCGATAATAAATAGCATCATAGAGGCCTAAGATTTATTACAATTTTCTAAAACTTTTGTCCTAAACTAAAATTGGGTTGACTTCCATGTTCCATTATAAAATTATCGGAGATTTGCATTAAAAAAAGAGAACTACGCGCTCTGTAGAAAACTAATGCAGGGAGTTCGATAATACATAGCATCAAGTTTGCTATGAGTTGTTGAGAAAGAAGAAATGAAAAGAGCCGCATTCACGAGGAAAACAAGAAATCCGCCGTTGGCTCATTCACCAGAATACCGAGAGACCTCCGCAGTTAAGTTTAACAGTTGCATATTTTCTCTTAACGCCTTTTAAATTCATAGCCAGCATGGCAACTCTCATTATTACACCCTCGATGGATAAAATGAAGATCTTATTTCCCAGAGGGCTAAGATTTGATTTTTGGGTGAGAAAGAAGAAATGAAAAGAGACGCATTCACGAGGAAATCAAGAAATTCGCCGTTGACGCATTTCCCAGATTAGCGAGAGAAATCCGCAGTTAATTTTAACAGTTGCATATTTTCTCTTAACGCCTTTTTGAATTCATAGCCAACTTGATAACTCTCATTATTACACGCCCTTGATGGATAAAATGAAGATGTTATTTCCCAGAGGGCTAAGATTTGTTGTAATTTTCTAAAACCTTTGAACAACCTAAACTAAAATTGGCTGAATGCAAGGAGTCCGATAATAATTAGTAGCAAGTTTGCCATGAATTGTTGAGAAAGTCGAAATGAAAAGAGGCGCATTCACGAGGAAAAATAGAAATCCGCCGTTGGCTCATTCACCAGAATACCGAGAGGCGACCGCAGTTATGTTTAACAGTTGCATATTTTCCCTTAACGCCTTTTAAATTCATAGCCAACATGGTGACTCTCATTATTACACCTTCGATGGATAAAATAAAGATCTTATTTCCCAGAGGGCTAAGATTTGATTTTTGATTGAGAAAGAAGAGATGAAAAGAGTCGCATTCACGAGGAAATGAAGAAATCCGCCGTTGGCGCATTCACGAGGATACCGACAAATCCGCAGTTAAGTTTAACAGTTGCATATTTTCTCTTAACGCCTTTTAAATTCATAGCCAACTTGATGACTCTCATTATTTATTACACTCTCGATGGATAAAATGAAGATTTTATTTTCCAGAGGCCTAAGATTTGTTGGAATTTTGTAAAACCTTTAAACAACCTAAACTAAAATTGGGTTGACTTCCATGTTCCATTATGAAGTTATCGAAGATTTGCATTAAAAAGAAAACCACGCGTTCTGTAGAAAACTAATGCATGGAGTTCGATAATAAATAGCATCAAGTTTGCCACGAATTGTTGAGAAAGTAGAAATAAAAAGAGGCGCATTCACGAGGAAAACTAGAAATCCGCCGTTGGCTCATTCACCAAAATACCGAGAGACCTCCGCAGTAAAGTTTAACAGTTGCATATTTTCTCTTAATGCCTTTTAAATTCATAGCCAACTTGATGACTCTCATTATTTATTACACCCTCGATGGATAGACACAGGGGAACACAGACACGGGGGAACCTACTTTTGCCCGAAGAGAGACGACGTCTCACATCGACATTAACTTTTGCAAGGCACTACCTTGTAAGCCGAGTGGAGCAGTGGAAAGTATAAGAAACCGAAAGTTTGTCTCCACACAAGCACATTTTCTTCAAGGTCGCCCAAAATCAATTGCAAAACACAACACTAAAGAAAACGTTTACATAAGACCAGAGTTCATGTGAAAAGGAGCTGAACCGACGCATCAATTTACCCAGGTTGGATAGGTTGGGGCCCAAAGAAATTTCGAGGATGATAAGTGCTGCATATAGGAGTACAGTGAAAGTTACTCAGAAACCAGACGCCAAAAATCCTTATTGGTGGAGCGAGGCAGTAAAAATAATTCGTGAAGAATGCCTAACTACTAGGAGCGAGTGCAAGATCCAGGGGGGACAACAGAAACTTGTTTTAAACAATGAGTGGGCAGAAGGAGAAGAGAAAAGCTATAAAAATGGAAATAATCAGAACAAAAAGGCAATACTGGAACAGCCATCTGTAAACAGCTAGATACTGATGTGTGGGGACAAGGCTACAAAATAGTCATGCGCAACCTGAACCGAGGAAAGACTTACGAACTCAGCAACAACAAAAAGAAAGAAGTGGTCGACTTGCTTTTCCCAACAGCCCATGTAGAAATCGGCCGAAGAAGATCTACCCAGTGCGTTATGTGGAATTTACCATAGAAGAACTAAAATTGGCAACACAAAAAATGAAGAAGGAAGCACCAGGGCCAGACACATTGCCGGCTGAAACTATACTGGCGGCTGTGCAGGAGCATCTGGAATAGATCATCGAAACTTTAAACCATCCAATGGAAGATGGGGAATTTCCAAGACCCTGGAAAACGGCCAGGCTGATCTTAATACACAAACCTGGGAAACTACTAAACGAACCGGGGCCATACAGACCACTCTGCCTTATAAATTCTTTAGCGAAATTGTACGAACATTTCATGAAAAAGAGATTAGAAGAAGAGCTAAATACATCCAAACCGTTGTCGGATATGCAGTTTGGATTAGACAAGGACGCCATGGAAGCGGTGAATGAGAGGCACAAATTTTAGACAACAGACATGCGGTGATGGTGCGTACTTATAACGCTTGATGTCAGAACACTGTATTCTATATCGTGGCAATAGGATCATCACATAATTAAAGAGATAAACGTGTCAAGCTACCTCATAAACATAGTCATAGTCATAGATACAACTTCTATATTTGGCTATGCGGACGATATCGCCCTGGTGGTGAATGCAACTGATAGATACAAATTGATGGAAGAGGCTAACGAGGCAATGAGACGCGTAAACGACTGGTTGGGAACAAGATCTCTCCAGCTCGCTCAAGAGAAGACGGAAGCTGTCATCTTGAGTGGGAGAAGAAACCGTAGATATAGTGTTTTATTCGCTTGGAACCAAAACTATCTTCCCATGGAAATCTCTGGGGTACTTGGGAGTCCTTTTCGATGAAAATATGCACTATGCGGAACACGTGAAAGGCATAACAAAGAAAAGTCTAGACAAACTGAACAGCTTACAGAGCCTTATGCCCAACATTGAGGGACCTAGAAGCGAGAAAAGGACATTGCTATATGGTGTCGTTCAATCCATAATTCTGTATTTTGCCCCAATATGGAGTGATTAAATGAAAATAAAAAATTATAAACAAATGCTAAAGTCCGTGCAATGAAGAGCCCTGCTGCAATTGATAAGCGGATATCGCACCAACCGTATTGGAAAATCTACCATCGAATGTTTGTACTGCGGAGAGAAAGAAACGGCGGCATGTAGCCTCTCTGCATGCATGCAGCCCTCGATGGCATCAAAGAAATTGACTGGCGATTTTATTGGGTACAGAGATAAGTGCTGATAATAACATAAATATTATGCTGGAGAGCGAAGATAAATGGACTCTATGTGAGCAGTATCTGACTGGAGTGGTGAAAGAAAACGAGAGAGTAGATCAACAATAAGAAAAATACACACCTTTTCCCGACTCTGATGATGTATCCGGAAGGACAATTCCGGAGTCGGAGAGAGAAACACACGAGGATGTTTTTTTGGTGGGTAGGCGCCTTGCGAGTGTCCAGAGACAGTCTTTGGAAGATTTTTTGACCTCAAAAAAAAAGGCTGCAGAGATCCCCTAACAGCATACGGAGTTTACCGAGTTCCACACATTGACACCACAACACGCAGTGTCAACACGAGGATTACGGAACCCAAGAGGAGTTACAGGCTGAGACAAACAGAGTCAGCAGTAACAGAGCACGCTCTCTCGGAAGGTCACGACATCCTTTTCAACGAGGTGGATATCTTATAGCAATCGCAGCGTTTCTATCCGAGAGTAATAAGAGAAAGTATTGAGATCTTTAAACACGACAACAATTTCAACAGGAAGGAGGAAATTACGTTTCTAAATGCAGACTGGAAGCGAGTTCGACGACATACTTCAAGTGTCCTGAAACCACTACCCACACCCCAGTCCCTCCACTGCAGCGCGACTGCGGGGGAATAAATACCACGAACCTCACCACAGTCAAAAACTTAATATAATATACACGGCTGCAGGTTGATCATCCATCCTAAATCGGGGCCCAGTTTGCATGTAAAAAGGACAAAGCATCGAATCTAAATAACGAATTTACACAAAAAACTCAGGATTTATTTAAGATTTCCCCTAAGTCGGGTCTTTGACATAAAATGACAGCCAAATAATCCAGATAAACAAATGCTTGACAACGCAGAATAAACAAGTATTGTGACGACTTGTCATTTATGACTATTTTAAAAAGCCAGTGCATACTTAATTTTTTTCTTTTCGATCAGTTTTTATTGTTAATATCGCACTGTGCGCCGGTTTAAATGTTTTTAGCGGTATTTTTTGAATGTTAGGAAATTTCCTAGTTTCTAAGCTTTAGATATAAAAAGGCAGAGACCTCGGCTGGTCGAGTTTAGTCTAAAATTCTTCATTGAGGCTAAGAAAGGTAGTACAACAAAGCGATAATACTTTAACATAAAGAGCTATGGTAAAGTGTTAGCGATAACTAGTGGATTATAAGTAGACGGATTGTGTTTGGGTTTATAAATAGCGTTTTAATTAAAGTCTGTTTCATTGGAATTAGCAGAGTTCTCAAAAATACCAACGATTTTCCTGGATTGGGGATTTCGGCACTTGGAAAATCAGGCAGACTGAAAGTAGTTCAAGACCCTAAGATTTTGGTCTTTCCTACAATAAAATTGATTCCATTTGGAAAATCCGGTATAAAAAAATACACTAAAACATCCACAGATATACAGAAAATCATATACGTGGATATATTATCATAATCAATGACCCTGTACAGGGTCGTATTAATAACGATTACTTACTCGCATGTCTCTTTGTCAATTCGGAATGTCGGCAAGGCATTGGGCAAGGATGTAAAACTTAAGCTACTCGTATCGATCTTCAAAGTTCGATTAAAGCATTCTTTGATTTGCTCGGAACGAGAGGACACACAGTCAGTGCCACCTTCAGCAACAAACACTAAAATTATTTACCAAAAAATAAATTAAATATAATGTCAAGAGAGGTCGTATAGTGTAACTCACTCGCCAGTCGATCACCGTCTCTAAAACAAACAAAATCAGCCACTTCATCTATGACATTCGTCACCGTGTTTAATGCAGTAATTTCAGTATCTTCTAAACATTCCTTAGTAACGTTAACCGTTTTGAGAATGCAATCCTTATATTCGTGACGTTTTTTGCAATACTTCCCAAAAACTTCGTCCATGGAACCCGTTTTCTTAGCTTCCTCCAATTCTTCTTTTATTTTACTAGGCAGGATTTTACTTTCAAGGCAGGTTCTTGTTTCATTTATTGCCAGCTAAAAGATGTAAACAACAAATTTAAAATAAACTAAGAAGCAATTGAAACGATACACCCCAAATTTTGAATGAACTTTTAAACTCTAAAGCCATTCCGCCGATTTTAGTTAGCGATGCCATTTTGGTAAGATCCATGTGTAGACTGCTTTAAGTGGTTATGTACCGGGTTATAAGTTTTGCAGGTTTGCTAATACAGGGTTAGCAAACATATATTTTTGCATAAAAAAAATTAGAACAACTTTTGAAACAGGAGTGTGTAGAGAAATCTCATACCTTGGAACATGTTTGGTGTTTTTTTGCTATTTTGCCTGGTTCAATGTGTTTTATAAAAGTGATATCTTTTAGCCCTAAGGCCCCGATTTGCCCCACGCTACAAATATTGATAAAAAAATTTCACGCGGAGTATAAAGAATATATACAGGGCAATCTACATACGGCTGCCCAGCACAACCCTGGATATAGGAGATTAACATGGGAAATCGGTTTTTATTTTTTTGCGCCTGTACGGTTCAATTAATTGAAAAACTTTTAAGAGTAAAGTTGTAGAGCGTGTGGTCAGCTATCATCCTGTAATTTTCTCAATACCCCCGTTTTGGCCGTTTTTTGGAGATACGCTTCGAAAAGTGCAAAAATTTGAATTTGGCGCGTCACCCCCACCATGCAGGTGCAGAGTCGCCAACATATTTTCACTGCATAATCACGTTAACAACTACAACTACATGATACTATCTAAAATCTAAAGTGTTTTCCGGGCTATGAAGCCGTGGTCCAATGAAATTGCTTCCTGAAAGCCTTCACAGTCTGATACTACATGATAGTCCCTCAAAATGAATAAGAAAGGAAAATCGGCTCTGACTGTTATGACTATTATGAATGGTTACGGCAAATTAATATTGGTTTTTTCTAACTTAGGTGATAGTGCACAGGTCAATAACGCTAGTGATAAATTGGATTTATTACTTTCAAGGTACAAAAATCTATTTAATCATGAAATAGGCAAACTTACCGGCATACAAGCCAGTTTAAAGTTGAAGGCTAATACACAGCCATTTTTTATAAAAGCTCGAAAAGTACCATATGCACTGCTAAAGTAGATGAAGAGCTTAATTTTTTGGAAAAAGAGGGAGTGTTAGAGAAAGTAGAAAGTTCTGAGTATGCTACTCCCTTTGTAGCCGTCATAAAATCAAATGGTAAAGTTAGAATTTTCGGAGCTTTCAATTGTACTTTAAATAAGAATTTGGTGGTGGATGAACATCCATTACCAACAATTGAGGAACTATTTGCTTCTATGGCTGGTGGGGACAAATTTTCAAAACTTGACTTACAGCAAGCTTATTTACAAATGGAAGTTCAACCTGATGATCGAAAGTACCTTACTCTCAGTACACCTACAGGTCTATACAGAAGTACTAGATTAATGTATGGAATAGCAAGTGCTCCTGCAATCTGGCAACGTTCCACTGAAAATATTATTAGGGACATTCCAGGGGTTACAGGGTTACAGATGACATTAAGATTACAGGGCCGGATGAGGAAACACACTTGGATAGGTTAGAGAAGGTGCTGGAGAGATTTTCAAAGTACAATATTAGGATAAACTATGATAAATGTGTATTTTTCGCTGATCAGATTGAGTATTGCGGATTTTTGCATAAATATATAATATAATTGATAATTGCATTATTGACAAAGAGGGTATACACAAAACTCCACAGAAAATGGAGGCAATTCAAAACGCAAAAATTCCAACACCAAGACCGAAGTTAGAGCTTTTGTTGGATTAGTAAACTATTACGCACGGTTTCTTCAAAATTTAAGTAGTACATTGCATCCAATTTACAATTTACTTAAGGGTAATGTTCCTTTTGTTTGGACCAAGAAATGTCAACAGGCTTTTGCAAAAATAAAGCAAGAGATAAATTCAGATAAGGTATTAGTACATTTTTATCCTACTTTACCAATAATATTAGCAACAGATGCGAGTCCTTATGCGGTAGGGGCAGTTTTATCTTGCATCTTTCCAGATGGTACAGAGCGTCCGATTCAATTTGCTTTACAAACTCTTACTGCAGTACAGCAGAAATATGCGCAAATTGCGCAAAAAAGAAAGCTTATGCAATTATTTTTGGTATTAAAAAAAATTATTATTATCTGTATGCCAGATCTTTCACTTTATTCGTTGATAATCAACCATTGGTTCAGATTTTTTCACCTTCAAAATATCTTTCTACACTTACAACTTCACGTATGCAACATTACTCTTTATTTTTACAAGGTTTTACTTGCAACATTAAATATAAAAATACGAAAATGCATTCTAATGCAGATGCGATGTCTAAATTACCTGTAAAGGAAACTGCAAACTATTCACATGACGCGTTAGATCAATTTGAAATTTTCCGAATTTAAACATTGCCTGTAACTTTTGAGTTGACTCGAAAAAGAGACTTCTAAAGACGAGCAACTAAAAGAATTACTTTTCGCTCTAAAAACTGGGAAAGAAATTAAACCAGAGCATCGTTTTAACATTTCACAGATTGAGTTTTTTTTACAAAATTGTCGCATTTTTCGCCAACAGACTGCGGTGATTCCAAAATCTTTACGAGGTAGAATTTTGGAGGAGCTGCATGCTGTACATTTTGGCATTTTCAAAATGAAACAATTAGCAAGAAGTTATTGTTGGTGGCCCGGTATTTCTCACGAGATAGAGGCGATGTGTCAAAATTGTGCAAATTGCAACAAGTTAAAAAATGATCCACCAAAGGTTACATCGCATCCTTGGAAAACTCCAAAGGAACACATGGAGCGTGTCCACATTGACTTTGCGGGACCATTTATGAATTCTTATTTTTTTATTCTTGTAGATGCATATACGCGTTGGCCAGAAATTCATATCGTTAAGAACATGACCACTAACACCACAGTTTCTTTATTGAGAAAAATCTTTGCAACTTTCGGGATTCCAACAGTTTTGGTATCAGATAATGCTCAAAGTTTTGTTTCTTATGAGTTTAAAAGATTTTTACAAGAGAATGGTATTGTCCATAAATTAAGTGCACCGTACCGTCCTGCTACCAATGGGTTGGCCGAAAGGTATGTACAAACATTCAAAAAAGCATTAAAAGCTTTAAACGGCAATGACTCTGAAAAAGAAGCTCAATTTTCTAAATTTCTATTACATTACAGAAAAACCTCGCATTCAATAACTAGAGTAAGTCCTGCGTTTTTAATGTTTAATAGGGACATTCGTACGCGTTTAGACTTAATTAAACCATGCTCTTTAATACAGAAAAACAATTGTTTTCAGTCCACCTTTTTACAAGATGAAAATGAAATATCCCGAAATTTTCAAGTTGGGGAGAGAGGAAATTTTGAAGTTGGGGAGAGAGTTGAATGTCGAAATTATACAAACCAAAATAAGTGGGAATTTGGACGAATGCATAACAAATTAGGCAAATTACACTACTTGGTTAAACGTGACAATCAACAAATGTGGAAACGCCATGTAGATCAGATTAGAAGTATTGGAAAAAATACACCAGCTATTGAAAGCGATCCTTCTGCAATAATTCCATTAAGGGATTTAGATGTTTCACTTGATTGTGAAAGGTTTCTGAGGTTTGGACGTGATTCTGAGGTTTCTTCTGAACAGCTGGTAGAATCTAGTAGTTCCAACTTAAGAAATGACAACTCAAAGCATTCAAGTACATCCCTTGTTCCACCTGAATTAACACCCGAGTTACGTAGATCAAAACGCGTTACTAAACCACCTGATAGACTGGACTTGTAGATTTCAGAGTGTTACAAAGTTATTTCTTTTTTGGGTGTGTACTTGTTTTTGAATAAGTACTTGTATATTTTTCCTATAGAGGGAAGAGTGTTATGACTATTATGCCACTGGTATAATAGTCATAACACTGACTCTGACATAAGAAATTATTATGTTGGCGAAACTGCACATGCATGGCGGGGGTGACGCACCAAATTCAAATTCTTGCACTTTTCGAGGCGTTTTTCCAAAAAGCAGCCAAAACTGAGGTATTGAAAAAAATACAGGATGATAGCTGACCATAAACTCTACAACTTTACTCTTAAAAGTTTTTCAATCAAATCAACAGGCGCAAAAAAATAAAAACCGATTTCCCATATTAATCTCCTACACCCGGTATATGCACTGACAGTGACACACAGAAAGTATTTTTTTTTAAATATCCCATTTAAAACTAGCTAACTGCTTGCATTGGAGCGACTGGAAAAAGGTGGATCGTTTGACACATGAGCGGAAGATTGCAGCCCAAGCCGTCGCAACGAACCGACAAAGGCCGATATTTGACGCACTAAGTGCCACCAACAATTCGCCGGACACATGAAACCTCACATCCGAAGAGAGTCAACGCAATGTTGTAGTCAATTTGACCGACAAAGAACTGTCAAAAGACGAGCTGCGCGTTCTGAACAAGGGAAGAAATTCTGCCATAAGACCATCCAGGATACCTGTGGAAGACATCATAGCAAACGTGGCGAGCGGAATCCGGCAGCTGCTAATTCACACTGCTGAACAGATAAGGATGGCGACATCACGAATTCTACAATGCGCAAAACCACCAAAAAGCACTCTCACCTTTGCAAAAAGAAAAGCTCCGAAAGCCTTGCACGAAGACATTTTCATTTTACCAGCAGATACAGGAGACGCAACAGCAGAGAACACCTACAAGAAGCTAACTCGTAATCCAACAGATCCTTCAGAATCCGGGTGTTCTGAAAGATACCAACAATTTAATTAAGGAGGTGGCATCGGATGAAATGACTAATCTTAAAAAATCAAAAGCCATTGCCACCAAGGCTGTACGGCTTGCCAAAGATCCACAAACCGGATGTGCCACTGAGATCCATCGTGACTACCATAGGAAACCCAATCTACGACATCGCGAAACACCCCACAAAACTGCTGCAACTTAAAATAGGAAATACTGACAAAAAGATCCCACTCATTTCGTCGAAAAACTGCATTCTTTGACTCTTTCTTCAGGAGAAATGCTCGTTAGCTTTGATGTTATTTCGCTCTTTACGATGGTACCCATTAAGGTAGCCATGAAACATATTAACCAGCAATTTCCACAAGATATTGCCAAGTTGTTCCAACACTGCCTAACCACTACATATCTTCAATGAAAGGGAGATTTCTACGAACGAACTGATGGTGCAGCTATGGGCAGCCTGTTACACTCTTATTTCACCTTAGTGTATACCTAGGGTTTTATTTTGTCTAGTTTGGCATTGATATATTGACGCATCCACTGTGAACTTTATGCAAATTGGGACTTGATCGATCTATTTTCCATCCTTGTTTAGCGTATATAGATTTATAAGGTAAGTTATTATTTGGGTCAATTCGAATTTGCACATCAGGCGATTCGAGTTAATTAGGTGGAAGGCCCTTGTTCCTTGCTCAAGGATGAAGCGTAATTTTGCAATTTTCGGACCTTCTAGATGCATAAAGTAACGAGATCGAGTTTTGAGGTTCTGTCCCTTTGAGGCATTGGTAAGTTCTTGGAAGAACTAGTCCTAGAGACAATTTACACGTCCTCGTAGCTTTATTAAGAGCAACATATGTGTCTTGGCCAAGACCGCCTTAATCGGTAGTCATCCTGAATAATTTTTAGTAGAACCCCCGTGGAGTGGAGGTAAGTATGAAGTCTCTGCTAGTCCTACAGTGGCCTTATTGTTTAGAACGTTTTTAGGGTTGTTCTGTCCCTCTAGTTTTTGCCAGTTTGCGCTTCTCGGTACTTGGAATTTGAGTCCAGGTTACTTCGTTATTGGTCCTGTGCCGAGAACTGGTTTCTAGCTGTCCTTGGTATTTTTACAGCCAGTCAAAGCAGTGTGAGTCCTGGGGAGTCACAGCTCGTGTTCCTCTACACTATTGGTGAGCACAACTACCCTCCAAATTTGGTGAATGACTGTGGAGCAACCCGAACCCCATCCTAGCAGCTAAGTACCTAGGCTAACATTTTAACTTTAAAAATTGTAATTTTCTTTGTTTTAACCTGAAGCAATGACACTGCTCACAGGAGTTTTGGTATACGTCCAAGTGAATGTCGAGAAGCTTACTATAATAAATGTATGTATGGCCTCTAAGATCGGTAATGCCTCTTATTTTACTAGTTATCTTTCAGAATAATTAGTTGCAGTATTTGTCTTCCAAATTTTTTTTATTCCCAAGGGGGTAAATCTTTGATTAATGAAATTTTGGTGGCGCTCAATAATAATGACGCTGAGGTTCTATGGGCTATAGTACACTTGAAGACCTTAACAAGCCCCCTTAGTCCAGTAATAGCCAACTATTTTATGGAATATTTCGAGGCCAAGGCGTTGGCAACGGCAAATAAGAGGACAAATCGATACCGATACCTGGACATCTTTATTATTTGGAGCCATGGTGAGGGCGAACTTCAAAACTTCCTCTTACACCTCAACTCTTATTAACCCAAAAATTCAATTCACTATGGAGATTGAAAAGGAAGGACGCCTACCGTTTTTGGATGTTTTGGTATCAAGGAGGCCGAATGGGAAGCTTGCGCACACCGTTTATAGAAAATCAACACACACTGACCGATACCTCAGTAACGGATCAAATCATCAACCCAGACAGAAAAGGAGAGTCATATCTTTATGACTCTGTCTGTGAGATAGCAAGGAGAATTTGTGAGCCGGCTGATTTAGAGCGGGAAATGAAGCATGTGGAAAGAGCCTTTGGTTGGAATAGATACAGCAAGCACGAGTTCGATAGGGCCGTCCGTCCAAGAAATGTAAAGCGTCAGGAAGGAACAGCGGGAGAAGATAAAGAAAAGCGCGGATGGACGTGTCTACCATACATCCACAAAGTAATGGGCAGGATCAACAGGCTACTGGAAAAGCACAATGTTAAAACTGTCTTTAAACCCACTCGTACAATACAGAGCTTGAGACCGGCCAAAGACCGTAGAGATCCCCTATCGGCTCCAGGAGCTTACCGAGTTCCATGCAGCTGTGGCTAGATATACATTAGCACTACAAAACGGAATGTTAACACGAGGATTACGGAACACAAGACGTGTTGCAGGCTGGGACAAACACAAAAGCCAACAGTAGCAGAGCACGCTCTCTCCGAAGGTCACGACATCCTTTTCAACGATGTGGATATCTTATATCAATCGCAGCGTTTCTATCCGAGACTAACGAGAGAGGCCATTGAAATCTTTAAACACAACAGCTATTTCAACAGGAACGACGGGAAATTACGTTTCCAAATGCAAATTGGAAGCAAGTTCTACGACATACTTTAAGTGCGCCGAAACTTCGCGTCACCACTATCGCCCTCTTCCACTGCAGCGCGACGGCGGAGGAATAAATATCACGGAGCTCACCACAGTCGAATTAGTCATCGTCGAGAAGCACGGAAGAAATTCCATTGGACCACGGCTTCAAAGCCGGGAAAACACTTTAGATGGAATCGTAACAAAATTGTTTTTAACAACTTCCAACTGCGTTCGAGAATCTTTAAGTAATTCCAAATTTTTGTAAACAATTAATGTGACAAGCAAAACTAGGCCCCTACTTCCCTAGAGTCCATGAATATTTTTAGATTTACAGTCAGAAGAATTAAGTTAGGTTTCTCTTGTACTTTCTTATTCATATTACTAACCCGGAGTTATTGACTCTTTTTGAGCTTAGATATGTCTAAATCTGTATTGTTTACGAACATTGTGGAATTACTCTTGGTTTCTCAAACGCAATCGGAAATTTTTAGATACATAGATACATTTGTTAAGGTTTAGAATGCTCTATTTTTTCCTGTTTGATCAACATGCTATCTTTTGTGTTTTCAAGACACTCATGTTCTTCAGTTGTACGTGACACCTTGTAGTAATATGTAATTCTTCAGATCAGTTGTACTTTCTGAACATATCGGAAATAAAGAGTTGCAACTATTGGTTAGTTACTACTGTTTCTGTCTATAAAATAACTTTTAAAAATCAGTTTTGTTTAGTCAGAATCCAGAAATAGTATATTTCATTAGGAGTACCGAAAATAGCCTATTTCCGTGCGTGCGTGACAAATTTCCGTATGAGGTGAAGCCGAGCATGTAAGCACGGGAAAAGGCATTTCGGGGGTGTAATGAACGATACTTTTCATTACACTAATTAAATTATATAATATATCTTATTAAAATTACTTAATTTTCAAACATGAAAAGTTGTATGTGACAATAGGGTGACATAAGCCTGACAGAGAAATCAAAATCAACAAATCAAATAATAGAAGTTGTCAAGGATACTTGCTAAAGCTGAGGTTCGCAACTGGTGGCCGTCTTATTTTAATACCGGGTGTCCAGCAGAACCCTGGACATAGGAGATTAATATGCAAGGCGGGGGTGACGCGCCAAATTCAAACTTTTGCACTTTTCGAGGCGACAAAACCGCCAAAACTGGGGTATTGAAAAAATTACAGGATGATAGCTGACCGTACGCTCTACAATTTTACTCTTAAAAGTTTTTCAATCAATTATACCGTACAGGCGCAAAAAAATAAAAACCGATTTCCCATGTTAATCTCCTATGTCCAGGGTTGTGCTGGACACCCGGTATAAGTAGTGATATACGTACAACTGCGAACGGCAAATAAACAGCGCACGGAAAACGGTTTTTCCGGTCCCTTACGGCAAATGTGTATTTTCTGTACAGTTAGCTAGCCTGGAAAATGGTCATTTTCTGAGTAGTGTAATGAAAATAACTTTAACGAAAAATATCTAACCATAGCTCTAATTCACAGATGAGAACGTCCAAATCCAAATTGTTGTAATGCTCATTGAGTAAAAGATTTGTTTTTTCGTGAGGTCATGAAATGTTACATTTTAAGGAAAACAAACTTTTTTTCTAATTAATAGATATATTAAGAACAGAAAAAGGTCCCGATTATCATTAATAACTGTAATAATTATGCAGCGGAACTGAAAAATCTTTCATAATTTTTTTCCACATCACTTGTTACTTTTTTTTTTGAGCAACTGCTTTTTTTAACAACTAAATACTTTTTTTCGGCACTGTAGATCTGTCTGATTTTATAGACATTTTCCTTATACGCGAAGGTGGCCCTATGTATATTCTGCGTACTCCATATGAAGATTTGGTACTATGGGGCAAATTAGGGCCGTAGTGTTACAAGATACCACTTTTATAGGAAAAACTAAATATCTATTGAACCAGGCAAAATAGCCAAACAGCACCAAACATGTCCCGTGCTATGAGCGTTTTTCTACATATTTCTATATCGAAAGTTGTTTTATTTTTGTTCTACCACAATATATGCTCGAAAGGTCTTAACAAAAGTTTTGTTGAACCCTGTATCAGCAAACCTGCGAAACATATAACCCAGTACCAGAGACACACATTGTCTCTGCCAGTACGTAACTTCCTAAAGCGGTTTAGACATGGACCTTTCCAAAATGACATCGCTAACGAAAATCGATGAGTCGCTTTAGAGATAGACAATCAAAATTTGGGGTGTATCGTTTCAATGGCCTCTTAGTTTAAACATAGAAATATAATAAATATAGTCATTTTATAGTACCTTCAGACGGTCGTAAGTGTCAGGTTTGCCAGTTTTGGAGCATCTCTCTTTTAAAGCAGGGACTTCATCCAAACTGTTTGGATGTTTGGGTAATTCAATTTCAGCGAGGCAGATGACTAAGTTTAACACAAGAAAGCAACGATTTTTTGGCTTGGTTATACCTCAATAATTAAAACTTACCTGCGCATATTACTGTACACAACAAAAATCGGAGCATTATGGCAGCGTGCAATATCAATACTTAAAGGAATAATAAGTGAACTGAGCTGAACATTAAAAGGTCAGAGAGATAATACTGTTCTCTGTTAATTATATGATAACACTACTTTTATTGTTATCCCGGTTCATTGGGTCACATCATGAGCGTGCAAAGCAGTAAGATCTGCAATATACGCGTATTAGGAACTTCTTGCTCTTAAAGTCAGTACCGTCGCAAGATATTTTATTGTAAATTGCAATGTTGCCAAGAATTGACTGTGTTCTTTTAGATTTCTACAAAAATACTTATCACAAAATTATAAACGGTCAACTTTTACTTTTTTTTATTGTAAATAGTGACTATAAAACTCTAAAATAGCAAGTCTTAACATTTTTTTGGGACACCCTATTCCAGAGGTTCTCAAACATATTTTGCTTACCACCCACTTTAAGAGTCAAATATTTAATATTTAATTTGGTAGCGTGACATTAAATCAGTCCCCTTTTATCTATGGTTTCGAATTTCCATTCTAATGAGATTGTTTCATTAATGAGAGCAATAAAAATACAACTAGGAATTCTCGTAATATCTATACAACTTTTAAGATGTAGTGTAGTACTTAGGTTTTGATTTTAGTTAAAGTTTAAAATATTAAAAACATCAAATTAGGGAGCGTTAGAAATTTGCATGTTAAGTTGACTTACGAAAGTCAAGTTGACTGTAAAATGTGATAGCCTTCAAGAAGAAGTTTTCTAATGAACAAGTGGGAGAACCGAGTAAGACTTACAGGGTCGGTTAAATTAGGAAAAAGCGGCTCTTTTTAATGCCAATTAAGGTGCCACCTTGAAACTAGATTTATTTATATAAGGCGGTTTCTGAAATATCTCGAAACAAATAAGAAATGCAAAACATTGTTAAAAAATTCTTCTTTGAAAACTATCAATCCTATTTTGATAAAAGATTTTTGTTTTTTTGTAAATATTTAGCTATTTGCAGTATTTAATTATAACTCATTCACTTATGTTTGCCATCTGGTTACCTTTGAAATCTTATTTTTTTATACGTCTCTTCTTTCAGCACGTGTTGAGAAAATATGATAAAAATCTCAAAGTCAGATTTCCAACGTCTACTTGATGTCAATAATAAGCGAATGGATTTATAGATAGTTAACGAAACGCGCTGAGTAAACATCAGTCAAAAGCTTGACGTAAGGAGAAAAACAACGTAAGGAAAGGAAACGACGACTTGATTTCATCTAAGAAATAGTATATTGTGCAACTAGTGTCGAAAATTGTACTTTTCACAGTGACGGTTTGGACACGAGCCGTAGGCGAGTGATACAACGTCACAAGAGTGTGAAGAGTGATTTTCGTATGTGTTGCACACTTTCTGCGACTGCGATTTTGCTTCATAAATGCTCATGCGTATTATAAAATATATGCAAGCGTGTGCAAAGCAATCAGAAGCGTGTTCAAGTGGATTTTGCACTGTGACAGATAAATCTAATTTGAGGGATGGCATTTTAATGGGCATTATATGCCCAGCTTTTTCCTAATTTAAACCATCCTCTAAGTCTCACTTTTCCGGAGATCTCAATGGTGAACATTATAAAAGTGACCACCGTGTAGAGAGCCCTCAAACCGCCGCAAAAACTTAAATTCGGAGATCAAAAGTATGCATCGCTTTTTTTTAACAGCGTATATCTCGTTTTGATGGGAGATTTATCCGAAATTTTGTAATAACAACTAAGAAAGTAAGTAGAAGAGTGACCCTACATTTTCAGTCAATTTCCTAATGTCCACCACGGGTCGCCCAAATTTTCTACTTTTTTAAGTTTTTCCGAAAACCGTTAATGGCAGCTTTGTCCTGATTCCTCCGTTTTACGGTCCACAGGACCTCTTGATACTACAAAGGGGTAGAAGGGCCCACAAGATTTTTTTTATTTAGTTAAATTTAGTTAAATTCCGAGTTGAGAGGCGAAATTTAGTTAAATTCCGATTTCAAAGTCGGAATTAAGTTTAATTGCCAGTTTAAAGTCGGAAATTAAGAAAAAAAATATTGTTGGCCCTTCTACGCCTTCGTATCATGCCACCCTTTACAATTGTCTTTATATCGAAAACTCTCATTTTTTCAAGATAAAAACAAAATTCTGAATTGTCAAAAATTTCAAAGGGGGTCGTCGAAATATTCAGCCGAAATCAATTGTCAAAGATGATGATAAAAATGCCATTAGATCGTAGAAAGCAGAGAACTCGTAAAAGAATATAAAAATTAAATTTCCACTAATTTCCTTCCCCTTCAAAATGGAATCCAAAATCGTCCTTTTTCTACTCTTTTACCAACATTGCAAAATGTATGCTTAAGTATCTCGATAACCAAAAAGGGCAAAAAATATAAACTGCTAAAAAAAAGATCGATAAATCACAACTTTTCGTCATTTTTAAGGGTTTGTATCTTAGACATGCGTTTAGAATTTGTAACTTAAAAATATTTTGAAAAGTCGTTCCTTCTAGAATCAGCTTGGGATGTTGACATTAACTAAAAGTGGTTTTTTGAAAGAATATTGTTACGATTCGCAGCAACGCCGCATGGGAGGCGGGGCAACGCATGGGAGCGTGGTTGGTGGAGCTTCGCGACCTATCCGCGCTGCGTCATGGCTTACACGAGTGATTTATTGCTCGTCTGGCTTAATCTAGAAGGCAGTTGTTTACAACCGTTTTTTTTATGTGAGATTCTTCAAGAATTCTTATAAAGAACTTTCTAGGTTTTTCTGTAATTTTAGGATTGTATATAAAGGCGCATAGAGCGGCGGTTGGAGAATAGTCTTATTTTAAGCGAGCTATAAGTAAGCTAAAGTTACGAAGCGATAATAGAAGGCTATAAAGTGTTAAGTAGTGAGTTATTTAGTATACGAATTGTACCTGTGTATATTTGTGGAATAAATAAATAGTGTTTTCGTGTTAAATCGTTACACTGGAATTATCGAACCCCGAGTTCGCAACAATTGGTGTCAGAGGTGCGATTCCAGTGGGAACTTGAGAACTAATATTGCTGAACTGTAAGTGAGTGCTTCATTACCGGACATTACGTGTTTATGCCAGTGACCAGAAGCCAGCATCAAGCGATGGAGGGTCAACTTGCCGCCCTGCTGTCCTTTATGCAACAACAGAAGGAAGAGCAAGAAAGACGTTATGTAGAACAAAAAGAAGAGCAGGAAAAACGTTATAAGGAACAAAAAGAAGAACAGGAAAGACGTGATCAAGTGCAGGAGCGACTTTTGCAACAACAGAGGGAAGAACAGGAAAAACGTGATCAAGTACAGGAGCGACGTTATCTAGAACAGGAGAAACGTTATAAGGAACAAAAAGAGGAACAAGAAAAACGTGATCAAGTACAGGAGCGACGTTATCAACAACAGAAGGAAGAACAGGAACGGTTCAAAGAAGAATTAGTGACCCATATCGCAGCTAGGGAGGAACAGTTGGAAGAAAGAATAATGCAATCCGTTAAAGAATCCGTTAACGGCGTTAACGAAGGACTAGAAGCTGTCAACCAGAGGGTTCTCGAGCTAGAAAAGAAATTCCGGGAACAACTTGAGGACGACAACGTGTCTACAGAGAATTTTAGCACAGCCAACGCTAAAATTAAGCTTCCCGATTATGACGGTACTACGGCCTGGGAAATCTATAAAACCCAATTTGAGGCAGCTGCAAAAGCTAATGGCTGGTCCGAGCCCCAGAAAGCTACATCATTAGTGGTAGCACTTCGTGGAAAAGCGGCTGAGTTACTCCAATCTCTGTCGGCAGCGGATCAAAGTAATTATGCCGTTTTAGTACACTCTCTGCAACTACGATTTGGAAACGAGCACAAAGAAACCGTGTTCCAAGCCCAGCTGAGGATGAGACAACAGAAGTCAGGTGAATCCTTACAAGAATTTGAGGCGGACATAGACAGACTAATTCACCTGGCATACCCATCAGCCCCTGAATGTTTTCAAACGCAATTTGCCGCCGAAAGGTTCATTGAGGGAGTTCGAGATAGTGACATGAGATACCAATTACGTCTAGTAAGGCCCAGAAATATCAGCGAGGCACTAGTTCGGGCCCTGGAATTCGAGGCGTCACGAGTGTCATCTAGTTCAGCTCCGCGTGTTCATTGAGGTTCATTGAGGGAGTTCGAGATAGTGACATGAGATACCACTTACGTCTAGTAAGGCCCAGAAATATCAGCGAGGCACTAGTTCGGGCCCTGGAATTCGAGGCGTCACGAGTGTCATCTAGTTCAGCTCCGCGTGTAAGAATGGCAACTTGCAATGAAGAGGAGAATACGTCTATGGCCGAATCCATGGCCAGTTTACATAAAGCGATGAAGGATATGGCAGTCAATATACAAGCCCTATTGGGAAGGACCCCTCGATCAACAGACAATCGGGACATAAAATGTTTTAACTGCGGCAGACTGGGTCACATCAAGAGTAACTGCCGTAATAGGGCAAGAAGTCCGTCGCCGTCGTTTAGAAGACCAAGCGGCGATCAAGACCGCCCTAGGTCCCAGGAAAACGAATTCCGGTCAATGCAAGGGGGCAATTGACCGGGGCCACTAAGACCCCCAGGATCTTTAAAGTCAATAATTTGGGTGGCAAAAGTCTCACAGTGGCCGGACGCATTAAGGAACAGAAGATCCAGATTACCATCGATACCGGAGCAGATGTGACCATTGTAAGGCCCGATAAACTTGTCGGATATACCACACAACCATTGCCCAACCCTATTATGTTAAAATCAGTCACTGGAGAGTCTTGCCCTATAGACGGAGAAGCCGATGTCACCATCATTATTGGAGAAAGACTCGAAGTTCGGCATAAAGTGTTGGTTGCCAGGATCAAAGACGAGTTTATTTTGGGAATGGATCTCATGAGGAAACATGGATTCTCCTATGATCACAAACGGAATATTCTCACATTTGGAGATGAGGAGTTTGCATTAACCAATGGAAATATGGAAACTAGTGTCCGTCTACTGGTGGTAGAAGATGTGAAAATTCCTCCAAATTCAGAACAAATTATCACAGTGACTTCTGAAAATGATCCTGGGTGGTCCATAGGACTTATAGAACCTAACCTGGATTTGACGACTGAAATCATGGTAGCCCGAACTTTGACCGACACGAAGAAGACTATGCCAGTACGAGTTGCCAATATTGGAGAAAGGACCATCAAGCTCAAAGAAGGAACAGTTCTTGCCAATTATGAGCCTGTGCAATGGGTATGCAATTGTGTCGAAGCAGAGACATCCAAAATTAAATCTTCTAACCAAGCTTCCCCAGAAGTTATTGATGCTTTTAAGCGACAGTGGAGTCACCTGTCAAAGGAACAACTTCAGTCTGCTATAAAATTTGCTATGGATGAATCTGATATGTTTAACTTCAAGAGCAACGACAGTCAAACCGATTTAGTTGTCCATAAGATCAACACAGGAGATGCCCAGCCAATACGACAACATCCACGAAGGGTCCCTCTGGCTAAACAACAGGAAGTTAACAGTTTGCTGAATGAAATATTAAAGGAGGGCGTCATAGAAGAATCATCTAGTCCATGGTCGTCGCCTGTGGTTCTTGTTAAGAAGAAAGATGGTTCAACGCGGTTCTGTGTTGACTACAGGAAACTTAATGATGTAACCAAGAAAGACAGCTACCCATTGCCACGTATAGACGACATCTTAGCAACTTTATCGGGATCAAAGTGGTTTTCCACTCTAGATTTAAAAAGTGGGTACTGGCAAGTAAAGATTGCTCCCGAAGACAAAGAAAAGACTGCATTTTCTACTGGTTCTGGACTATACCAATTCACTGTTATGCCTTTTGGATTGTGCAATGCTCCATCAACTTTCGAGCGACTAATGGAACTTGTTTTGAGGGGGCTGACTTGGAAAACTTGCCTGGTATATTTGGATGACATAATTGTCATGGGACGTAATTTTGACGAGCATTTGGAGAATTTAAGAGAAATTTTCAGCAAGTTACGGAATGCTCACCTGAAGTTAAACTACAAGAAATGCAGCCTATTCCAAAAGCAAGTCGAGTACTTGGGGCATACTATCTCAGAACAAGGCATTAAAACTAGCCAAAGTAAAATATCTGCCATTAAAGATTGGCCAGTTCCCCGAGACAAACACGAAGTAAGGAGCTTTTTGGGACTATGTACTTACTACAGTAGATGTAGAGGGATTCGCCGACATCGCAAAACCGCTGCACAAATTAACAGAAAAGAAAACACCGTTCTTGTGGAACCATGATTGCAGTCAGGCGTTTGCAAGGCTTAAAGCTGCCCTCTGTTCTAGTCCAATCTTGGCTTACCCTATAAAGGACGGACTGTTTCTTCTGGACACGGATGCAAGTAACTGTGGTCTAGGTGCAGTACTCTCTCAAAAACAAAACGGGCAAGAGAAGGTCATTGAGTACTACAGTAAGACTTTAAGTAAGCCAGAAAGAAACTATTGCGTCACTAGAAAGGAGCTGTTGGCTATCGTTAAAGCAGTCGAACATTACCTGTCTAAAATGGTGGCAGATCATCAGCGTGATTGGGACCAACATATACCTCTCATGTTGATGGCATACCGAGGCTCAAACGATAAAGTTTACCAAGCACTACCAAACAACTTTATACTTTTATATATAACTTTATATTTTATATAATTTAATTTTACGATAATCATTATTATTCCCGATCGCCATTTAAGTTATATATGTTGCCTTGGCAACCAGTAGGAGTAGACAACAACGCAATATCAAATGCCACAGCGTAAAAAATGCACTGGTGGCACCGGTTTTGCCGTCAAACGCGAGTGTCACTTTGACATTTCAATAATTTTATTTTTCAAATGCACCAAATGCCAGCAAGATGACTGTAAACTAGGTTTTCTTGTTTTGCTTATAAAACAATTGAACATAAGCGGTGTATAATGGCAACGTTATGGCCGATTATTTACCGGTCAGTAAGTAGCTGTCAGTTGTCAGGAGCATTAGGCTCCGTGATATCGTCATAAATAAATACCATTTTGTTTATCGTTTTTTTTATCGGTTTCCACGGTAACGAAGCCTTCATATAGATTGAAGACGCGCCTGTTCTTAGTAATAAAATATGCGGGGCGCTATCTTACTAATTTAGGCAATTTTCTGTTGTAGATTTATTGAGTCTAGTAGTGGAAAAAATCGTATATACACCGCGGTTGTGAACTACTTATGACCCTCACGTCTTAGATCCCCTGCTGGATTTATTCATTCTGCCTTGAACAAAAAAAAGTTCCCGTGGGTTTCTTTCGTACAATGCACCATTATTGAGTAAAAAACTGAAAATCGTTTTAATGCACGTCTTAAATCAATAGTAATTTTTAATCAAAATTTGAAATGATTGACGATTTCAATTGCATTACTACTACTTTGATAAAAACTTATGGATATTTTAAATGACATTTGATGATTTTTGATTGCAATAGTAATCATTTAAAATTTGGATTTGTAATAACTATACCGGGTGACCCAAATCCAATGTACATAGTCCTATCTCAGTTTCTGTTACAGATAAAATTTTGAAATTTGGAACATCAATATAACATGTTGCAACTAAAGTTTTGCTGTTGTGAAATGTCAAATGTCAGTTTAGGATTTGTCACAATTGGCACCAACTTTTACTTTCTAAACGTCAACCTAGATTTTCTTAGGCTAATTTGAAATCGGCTCAAAATTACCTTTCCAATGACTTATTACAGTTACCACTTTGATAAGTCAATTAGCCATAAATTCACATTTTCTGATAATTAAACTTTTTTTGGCCCCCGGTATACCAGTCCAATTTCGCAATACTGACCATGATTCCTTTGTTGTTAGAGTATCTGCAATAAAACAACGTCGGTTAGTTCATGACAGAACTGTTTTGACAGATACACATTAGTCTAATTTATTTTCAATTTTCCTGTCTTTTAAATAGGAAAAAATACAATGCTTTAAATGATAACATATGCTTTTTATTGCGTAAATAAGATGTTGGCGCCTTAATAAAGTACTAGTGACGTTACAACAAAATTTGTTCCTACCCTCAGTAGGCAGTAATAACTATGGAGTGTATCCTAGTTGATCGAAGGCAGCCATGAAAAAAATTAAGGATGTTCTCTTAAATGTCAACGTTTGACGGCAAAATGTTCTGACCATTTAACTAAAGTAAAACTAAAGTTTTATGTATTTGGCGATTATGAAACATAACTACTACCGATTCTCGAAAAGTGAAAAGGTAGACCTAGATTTTCGGCGAAGCTCGCAGAAACGCTGCATATCGAATTTATTTAGAAAGCTATCCAGATCGCCATCAACCTGGTGTTAACTACTTTAGAAGACTAGAGGTGTTCTTAATAGAGGCACTATTAAGAACAAACGACAATGGAAATAATAACAGTTTTATTGTAAATGGAAAGTTGAGGTCCTAGTTTTAGCATCTGTTGAAGCCGATCATACAATCTCGTTACGGCAAATCGAAGATGACGTAGGTGTGCCAAGGGAGACTGCCAGAAGAGTACTACGAAAACATAATTATCACCCATGTAAATACCAAATTCACCAACATCTTTACGAAAATGATGGTCCTAGAAGACTACAGTATTGTAATTGGATAGTTCGAAAAGAAACCGAGAACCCAACCTTTCACTACTTAATTTTATATTCGGATGAAACGTCACCAACAATGGCTGTGTCAATAGAAACAATTTGAGATTTTGGTCACAAGGCAACCACCACGTGTTTAGGGAAGGACGACACCAAGAAAGATTTGGTTTCAACATTTGGCTAGGAGTTCTAGGCAAGTACAAGGCTAGTCGGGCCGGTCATGTTTAATGAAAATTTAACGGGAGAAAGATATCTTCAACTATTACGTAACGAACTTAATCATTTCTTGGATAATTTACCCTTAGCAGAAAGAGCTAGTATGTATTTTCAACAAGATGGCGCACCCCCGCATAACTGCCGCCAAGTGACGCGTTACTTAAATGAAACTTTTGGCAACAACTGGATTGGCACTGTTGGACCGGTTTACTGGCCCCCTCGCTCGCCTGACCTGACACCTCTGGATTTTTTTGTTTGGGCACATGTGAAGAACAAGGTTCTTCTACAACCACGAGCACCACATCGAAAAAATCTGGAGGAAAGGGTTCGAAGGGCTATTAATGAAATCACTGCTGATCAACTTAGAAATGTTATGAGGAAATGCTCCGAAAATGTGAGACGTTGTATCGAGGCAAATGGCCGGCATTTTGAGTAATTAGAATAACTTTTTTCTTGTTTCAATATCAGCTGTTTCAATCTATGTAAATAAAAACTTAGGTTTCCATTTTTGGAAAATTGAAAATAAATTAAATGATGTGTATCTGTCAGAAATAGCTCTATCATGCGTTTTCATCAACCGATGTTGTTTTAATGAGCATATTCTAACAATAAAGGAATCGCGGTAAGCATAGCGAAATTCGACTGGTATACCGGAGGTAACCCAAAAGTTTAATTATCATAAAATGTCAATTTATGGCGAATTGACTTACCAATTTTGGTAAGTGTGATAGGTTGTTGAAAAGGTAATTTTAAGCCGATTTCGAATTTGCATTAATAATGCAGGTTGAAATTTAAAATATAAAAGATGGTGTCAATTCCGACAAATCCTAAAGTGACATGTGACATTTCATAACAGCAAAATTTTAATTTCGAGATGTTATATTGATGTTCCAAATTTCAAACTTCTACCTGTAAGAGACTTCTACCAGAAACTGAGATCGGACTATGTACATTGGATTTGGGTCACCCGGTAGATTGAAGAGATGCATTAAAGTTTTTTTTTCTCGAAAACGACGAGTCGCACGATAAACACTCCAGAAAACGTATTGACCGGGAAAGAAGTCAAAAGTAATTTTAAGTTTGCAAAATAATGGTGGCCCATATTCTAGTTTCTTTAAAAATATGCATTGATTTACCAGTAGCTACGCACGACACTGTTAGAGATACATTTTTTTAAATAAAATCATTGTTATCAGCTACTGGTAAACTACCAATGCATAATAAAAAAAATAAGAAAAAAGAGTATAAACTTCCCCGGTCAATACAACTTTCTGGAGTCTTTGTCATGCAGCTCATCCTTTTCGTGGAAAAAAAAATAAAAAAAAATTTTCCACTACTAGCTGTAATACGGATCGTTAAATGCCAGCAGCATGACTGTGAAGTAGGTTTTCTCGTTTTGCTTATAAAACGATTGAACATAAGAGGTCTATAATGCCAACGTTATGGGCGATTATCTCCCTAGGGAGATAAAGCTGTCGGTTGGACCCTCCATATGGATTGAAGACGCGCCTGTTCTTAGTAATAAAATATGCGCAGCGCTATCTTACTAATTTAGGCAATTTTCTGTTGTAGATTTGTCGAGTCTAGTAGTGGAAAAAAACGTGTATACACCGCGGATGTGAACTACTTATGACCCTCACGTCTTAGATCCCTCAGCGCTACGCGCTTCGGGGTTTAAACGTGACGTTCAGGTCATAATAATGTACAGGGTGGCCTAATTTGGGTGTTTTAAATGGGAAACTCCTAAACTAATAAGAATATAAAAATCAAAAAGTCGATGCCTGGGTATTTTTTCGAGCATCAATAAATTTCTATACGCAGTGTTAGTAATGCCAACTAGTGACTCTTGAAATAGTCAATAATTTCAAATTTTGGATTGAAATTACTATTGATTTAAGACATGCATTAAAACGGTTTCTAAACGCTTGTAAGTTTCAAAACACCACGAAATTCCGTAATGCTTAATACCGACCAGACCCTGGGTATATTACAGGTACGTTATTTATGAGTTTTCCCACACTGTTTTAACCACAGTATATTGTATTGTATTGTATTGTATTCGATGTGAGTGGGCGTAGGTACAGTCCTCCACTGCGAGTAAAACCACAGTATAAAAAATAATACATTATATCAGTATCGTCAGTTCCTGTCGGCACTGATGTTTCCAAAACTAAAGCGTGCTAACCTGCTCCCGGCAGTTTTCTCGAGTAGTTACGAGGGACTTGTAAATGCGATACAGCTGCCGTTGGATGGAATCTTTCTAGGAGAGAGCTACGGGGTCTTTTTGAAACGTAATTTTATTTCTTTGATTATGGATAATTTTACCTTTGTAATATTTTTACATAGATAAGGTAATAAATAATGGGTTTAGTGGGAGACCATTTTTGTAATACATAATTTTCTGTGTTATATTAATTCGGATTTATACAAATTTAATACATATCTTGATAATTGATCTTGATCCTGTGGACGTCTAAAAAATGTAATTCCTTCTCTTAAACGACTTTCGAAGCGATCCACTGAACACAAATTTTTCCCTGTCATTTTTAAAAGACAATGTGTAATATCCGCGCAAATTAAATTTACCGCAGAGCTGGGGACACTGTGTATCACTCAAGAACTATCGATGCACTGGCAAAACCGGTTTAGTGGTGCACCGTCGGCGGTCGAGGCAGGGGGAAAGGAGTTTTGGTTTTTCGACGGACTGACGCACTGATATAATGTATTATTCCTTATACTGTGGTTTTAACCCGAAACCTTTATCTTCACTAAATGAGGCAGCTTGGCTGTGGAAAAATACGAAACACTCAATAGAACAATAGCAAAGTCCACATAATATTCGTATCTTAGAAAACATAGTTATTAGTCATTTAGTTTATTTTATCATATCGAAAAGGAAACAATAATAGAAAGCTGTGATAACCTTCATACGGGTCCCTTCTTGGTAAAAACAAAAAAAAAATAAAAAGATATGAAATAACGTTTATTAATACTGATTGCTTCGATATTATTTATTCAGCAGAGATAAATAAGACCGTTTTTCCCACAACCGCACAAATACGAAAAAGATCAAGGGAAACTTTGCTTATAAATAAGTCAACTTTCTCTTTAACACAACTTTCTTTGTTCTAGGTTAGATACTTAAATTCAACCAATTACAACAAAAATACCTTTGAGCTGAGGCCACCGCTTTAACCTCTCCTAAGTATCGAAATTTACCATGTCAACTGACCCTGGCCACAGGTCCGTGTCGCTTTCAGCATCGGCTTCATGATCTGAATTAGTCCGCCTGGAGCTGAAAGTCTCGTCCGCGCATGTATAAAATTTGTCTCTTTTGCTCAGAGAAATACCCGTTCCGATATTGTCCAAACCTGCAATAACACTATGGGTTAAATTCTAAAACCTTTACTAGATTTCTTTTGTTTTTCTGGTTTACGTAAACTCTCTGAAGACAGGTTCTAGTGAACCGTTTTACCCTCGATTATTTCAGGTATCTCAAAAATACCATTGTAGTAACTATTATGCAAAATTTGAATTTTCCGCCATTAAGTGTAGTAGTTCGCCATCTGTGAGCTAATGGCAACCTGCGTTTAGATGTTTGTCTGTCTTGCCGACAGGGTTGATAGAACCCTACAGTTGACGAATTACGTTTGGGTTCAACCGTATTTATGTCTAGGTATTATGTCCTAACATTAATTAAGAATCATCTTTAAGGAAAGGATTTTCTCAGGTGATCGGTCAGGGCGTTAAGAAAAGAAACTTTTCAGCTAACCGAGCTTTCGGCAATTGTTTATTGCCTTCTTCAGGGCTACAATAGAAGGAAATGGGGAACAACTACATTACTAGATAACAACTGTATTTATAACTTACGGCTAGATTGTTTCCCATGAAAGTCACAGCTCTGCATTATCAGGAGGGGGCTTTTTACTTTCGGTCCATATTAGGACATTATTACATTTTGCTCTCAATGATACATTGTTCTTTAAAATTTACACATATTACGGGACTACAGATTAAACTTGCTACGTCACATATTTCTTAAAACCACACAGACACGATTACATGGTCAATCTTTAAAAATAGCTTCTTTATGGTTAGGCTACCTGACAATTTCACAGTTTTGGTGGGAAACAAATGTCTACGTGACAGTTGACAAAGGCATGTCAAACTTGTCCCTGAAACTCTGTATGACAACTTCAATTCTGACAGATGGTATGAACAGTTCTAGTACCTCTCTGGTACAACAGCAACAAACGTCAAGGCAGATAATGCAACGAGCAAGCACCTTGTGAACAGAATGCAACCCAAGAGCTCGGACAAATAAGCAAACAAAGAGAAGAAGAGAATTCCTTGTGGGGGACCACGGATCTTCAGAAGAACCAAGACACATCTAGGGAGTTGTTGGAGTTGTTAGTAGGTGTGCTGAGATTGTGTTGTCTACTTGTTTTATGTGTGCACATTCGTATAAGATTTGAATAAATATTGTTTAGATCTTCTATATCTGTGCGTTTGTTGATTGAGTTTGTGTGTGTGGCTATTTCCAACTTTCTAGGAATAACCTCTTATGGTACTGTGGTTCTTTGTCCATTATACGTACCTCATCGAAGTTCATGTGGTGTCCTGTATCAAGTACATGTTGGGAGAGTGCGCTACATGATTTGGATAGTCTGCAATCGCTTTTATGAAAAGATACTCTGTTTTGAAGAAGATTCGTGGTTTGTCCAATATATATTCCCTCACAATTAGCACACGGGATACTATATACTACTCCTGATGTTTTTGGTGCTACATCTTTGTCTTTTAGTTTTGTGTTGAGGTCTCCTACACTGAGAGGATTTCTTGGTGCTAGTCTTATGTCAAGTGTGTTGCGGGGCAATTTGCTGTATTTGCTATGTATAAAGTGACTGTGACTTTCATGGGAAACAGTCCAACAGTAAGTTATAAATACAGTTGTTATCTAGTAATGTAGTTGCTCCCCATTTCCTTCTATTGTAGCCCTGAAGAAGGTAATAAACAATTGCCAAAAGTTCGGTTAGCTAAAAAGTTTCTTTTCTTAATGCCCTGACCAATCACCTGAGATAATCCTTTCCTTGTCGATTAACGGTCGGGAACAGCTTCAATTTTAATCACCTTAAAAATAAACCGTTGAAACAATGTAATAGTGCATTTATGTGGGTAAGGAATTTGCAAGTTTTCTGGGGATGAAGCTATTACCAACAGAGCCGGATTAAGGTAGTTGCGGGCCTGAAGCGCTAAGCATTTACGGGTCCTTCTTCCATATTTAGGTTACTATTTGACTTTACAAAATTTATAGTAATATAAATTCAGGTAGTAATAGCCCTGAAACACGCGCTTCATGGTTAAACCAGCCCTGATCAACAACCCGTTCGAAGGCTTGAGTCACGCAGAGAAATTTTCTAGTAATACAAATAAGCAGCCTTCTGTTACGAATATGGATAATAAAGGCGTACGGCAGCTCTTTGCCTTGGAGAGTCGACAAGTGTGAGTTACAATTGGACTTTGCTATGGGCGCCACTCAATTCTATACTAATAAGATGAGAAATTCTTAGGAAATGAGAAGCTAAGAATTTGTGTAATTAATACGGTGATCAATAAAAGAGTAGAAGCAATTGACCCTATGCATTTAATACTGTGAATTGGCTAAATATTTACAAATTACCAAATAACAAACTTAGGCACTCTAGGCACTCCTAACACGTCACAATACGTACATCAAATTAGCAGCCTATTCTAGCTAGTGACACCATTCGGTGTAACCGGGATATATACAAGTTAATATGTAGAGTTATACGTAGAGTGTTTGGCCAAAGAATTCTAAATATAGCGACAGGGTAGTAACTACCAGTTTTAATAAATTAATGAAACATTCCGACCAGAAATGGCTGTTACAAATTGAGTTAAAAATGTTTATGTTACTAAGTTATCTCGAATCAATATTAATTCATAGGTAAAATACGTCGGTTGCTTAAGAACACGTGAAATAGAAAAACACAGAAAACAGGGCATAGGTATAGGTAGTTCCATAATATGTCGATAGGGAATAGAATGTCAGTTATATCATTGACCTTCTGACGAACAAGTTTATAATAGAGAAAAAGGTAATCTTACTGTCTTTTGTTTCTTCCACACTTCTACGATGCCCAAAATAGGTGTGTAGTATTCAGGCAATTGACCTGATGGTCACCGGACCGTCGTGAAAGCCTTTCACCAACTATGACTCAGGACAGATTCATCCTAGAGTATGAGTGAAACTCGGAAGAATTTCACATAGGCGTGAAGATAAGTTCTTAGGATCGGATCGGCTCATCAGCTGGACTAACGAGTCCTCAGACCAGGAGGGGTGTCATGCACGGGCCCTATTGACTAGAGGAAGCATCCAGGTCATGGAAGAAATCCGTCATGGAAGCAATCCCTTATGGAAGAAACCCTTTTGACAAAGGCATATGTTGAAGTATAGTTCTAAATCGAAAGTATAGTGGCTGCTTACCTTTTTCTACGGAAGGGCAAAACCAAAAATTGTCCGCCTCATTGGAGGAGGCAAAGGCGTAAGTGCTTGTCGCCGGTCAAGAACGAAAAGGCGAGAGCACGAGATACGTAGACGCACCGTCGAGGGCCAAAAGTGGAAGGAGATGTTGTCAAGTACAAACGACTATATTTAGAGGAGCAATCGCGTTACCAGCAAAGGTGCGGAACGGCATACATAGGTACCATTAAACCATTTAATAAAATAGTAACCATGGCATCATAGCGCTGAAGCGATTGAAATAACTTAGAAACATTGTAACCCGATTGAAAATTATAGTTTAAAACAGGGATATAGGGACAACTATGTAAATGAACGCTTTTAGAAAATAAAAACGTTACAACAGCCTTCTCCTCCGACCCAAGTACAGGAGAATACTGCTAAAAATTATACGAAGTTCCGAATTAGCTACGCTACTACCCGAAGCGGATCGAAATGGAGATGTGGTTGCAAAGAGTAAAGGCAGTTAAACAAACTTATGATGTCCCTCCAAAGGTAATGACCCTGATTGCAGTAGGAAAATTGACTGACCAAGCTAAGAGTTGGTACCATTCAAAAATCATGTGCTACTTCAGTAACATGATCTCAAGTCTGAATTTCGCAAAATGTTTTTAACAAGACCTGATAGAGTGGCTGGAATGAGATGGTTTGAGGCCAGGAAGTGGCGAAAAGGCGACAGATTGCCGTCCTACTTTCACGATAAGGTAGCTTTGGGTAACACTGTCGGATTGGCTGATCAGATTTAATTAACTACATTATTAATGGGTTTACTAGTGAAGCATTCCAGTCCCAGATTCCCATGAAAGATTTTCAATCATTGGATGAAAAGCTATGAATTAGAAAGACAATCAAGCCAGAGGTGATTAGCTCAGTTATGAGCCCAGCTAACAGATCTTGTGATGAGATTTTAATTGCAGGTGTTTGTTAATAAAACTTTAGTTAAGTGTTTCTTCAACAAATGATCTCAAACAGAATTTTTTTGATAATAATGCTTCACCGTTAAATATCTTAGGAACTCTTAAAGGTACTATTTCTATAAATGATGTTATACCACCCATAGCTTTCTATGTAGTCTCAGATGAAACAATGGACCATTCAGCTATTTTGGCTCGAGATTTTACAACCCTTAAGACTCTGAAAATTACTTTGGGTTAAAGTGTGTGTATTGAGCAAGTCCCAGATCCTTGTCTAGATTTATCTACAAATTTAAATTTTGATTCACCAGACAACTTTCCCAAAAAATCACTTCTTAATCAATATGATATTGATAATAGCAAGCCATTAGACATACATTCAAATCTTAGCCCTTGTACTGCTCATAAGGTTGAAACACAGTTTGTTAAAGAATACTTGAATACACCTAGGCCTTCAAAACCAGCGTTGGATTTGCGAGAACAGAGTATTGTTAGAGAGAGTACTTCCCCTTATTGTAGTCCCATAGGTACCCAATAAGAATGGTAGCAAACGGTTATGTGTGGATTTTTGAGAAATTAATAAATTAATAAAAAAAAAATCAATTAGATCTCTTAAAGAATAAAAGTTATTTTACATCGTTACAATAAACTATATACTATAGATCTTGAAACACATATTCAAGTATTGTCAGAAGTGTTTTCTTTGCTGACACAGAATTTATTGGAGCTATGAATTGATAAGTGTTCTTCTTAAAGGTGTTGAAAGTATTGCGGGTGTAGGACTTGAAAAATGCACTTCACACCTTCAAAATTACCAACGTTTCGACGCTAAGGCTACTAAGACGCTAAAAGCCCACGCTAAGGCTACTTGAATGCCACATGTTCTTAAACCAGCCATCGACTTTACGCGTGTTTTAATGGATAAGATTTTTTTTAAACCTTACAACTCTACTACTACAATCTTCACTCACTGAAAAAGCTCTGATGAAAATCCAATAAAGTATCGAAACGTTGGTAATTTCAAAAGTGTAAAGTGCATTTTTTAAGTCCTACACCCGCAATACTTTTTACACCTATATCTATAAGGACGCGAAGTATCATGATGTTCTTCTTACAGTCTGAAGACTTATATTAAGAGTATGCGATCAATAATGAAGGTTGTAAAGGCTTTCACGGCCGGTCAAAATACAATCTAAAGTGTTTTCCGGCCTTTGAAGCCGTGGTCCAATGGAATTTCTTATTGACGTTTACTCTACAGCTGCGGCAGACATTATCAAAGGCGATAAGGCAATGGGCGAAGTGATCTCCCGTGCTTTCCGACTTTAACTGATTCGACTGTGGTGTGCTCCGTGGTATTTATCCCCCCCCCCTCATCACGCTGCAGGGGAGGGACTGGGGGGTAGCGGTGGCGCGGGGTTTCGAAGGAAAAATCAGGACACTGTTAGATTCCGCCACTTACAAGAAGCTAACTCGTGATCCAATCGCCCGGATTCTGAGGGCCACCAACAATTTAATCAAGGACGTGGCATTGGATGAAATGACTAAGCTTAAAAATCAGAAGCCTTGCCACCAAGACTGTACGGTTTGCCAAAGATCCATAAACCAGATGTGCCACTGAGACCCATCGTGAGCACCATAGGAAGCTCTACGTACGAAATGGCGAAACACCTCACAAAACTGCTGCAACTTAAAATAGGAAATACTGACAGCCTTATAAAAGACTCCACTCATTTTGTCGAAAAACTGCATTATTTGTCTCTTTCTCCAGTAGAAATTCGATGTTGTTTTGCTCTTCACGATACTCCCCATTATGGGAGCTATGGAACATATTAACCAGGAATTTCCCCACGATATTGCCAAGTTGTTCCAACACTGCCTAACCACTACATATTTTCAATGGAAGGAAGATTTCTACGAACAAACTGACGACGTAGCTCTGGGCAGCCCAGTAATAGCCAACTAAGGCCAAAGTGCTGGTTCCGATACGTGTACGACCGATTTGTTATTTGGAGCCATGGCGAGGGCGAAATTCAAAACTTCCCCTTACACCTCAACTCTATCAACCCAAAAATTCAATTCACTATGGAGATAGAAAAGGAAGGACGCCTACCGTTTTTGGATGTTTTGGTATCAAGTGTGGTATATAGGGCACTCCATAGCTGTTAGCCTTCACCAGTCGTCAACCCTAGGTAACATTCTAAAGTTCAATAGGAACTAGAAACATCACGTTCGTTGATAGTTACATTCATTGGCAGTATTATTGTATTATTGGTTAAGGTGAATGAAAGGTGAAGTTCACCCGGTAGTGGGTCAAGTAATACAACATTATAAAAAGGATATAGAAGGATTGTGAAGAGAGCTTCTTGTTTAGTCTTGATTAGAGTAGAGTCAAGAGTGAGAATATAGTAGAGTACGAAATCCAACGTCGTTTGATTTACCCTAATGGCATACTGGCGATAGAACCTTGCTGAGTAGCAGACGAGAATAGTACACAAGGAGGCCGAATGGGAAGCTTGCGCACACCGTTTATAGAAAACCAAGGCACACTGACTGATACCAGATGGATCGGATCAAATCATCATCCCAGACAGAAAAGGGGAGTCGAAAAACTCTGTCTGTGAGGGCTAAGAGAATTTGTGAGTCGGCTGAATTGGAACGGGAAATGAAGCATATGGAAAGAGCCTTTGGTTGGATGGATACAGCTAGCAAGAGTTCGATAATGCCGTCCGTCCAAGGAATATAGAGCGCCAGGTAGGAACAACGGGAGAAGATGAAGAAAAGCGCCTAAAGACTAGTCTACCATACATCCACAAAGTAACGGACAGGATCGGCAGGCTACTGGAAAAGCACAATGTTAAAACTGTCTTTAAACCAACTCGTACAATACAACAGAGCTTGAGATCGGCCAAAGACCGCAGAGATCCCCTATCGGTACCCGGAGTTTACCGAGTGCCATGCAGCTATGGCTCGGTATACATTATTGGCACCACAAAACGCAGTGTCAACACGAGGATTACGGAACACAAGAGGAGTTCACTCCGAAGGTCACGACATCCTTTTCAACGAGGTGGATATCTGATATCAATCGCAGAGTTTCTATCGGAGATTAACGAGAGAGGCCATTGAGATCTTTAAACACGACAACAATTTCAACAGGAAGGAGGACATTACGTTTCTAAATGCACACTAAAAGCGAGTTCTACGACATAATTCGAGGGCGCCGAAACCCCGCGCCATCACTACCCCCACCCCAGTTCCTCCACTACAGCGCGACGGCGAGGAAATATATACCACGGTGCTCAACACTAGAGATGAGCGAAGTCGTGATTTTGTGATCACATTTTAAAACCGTGATTGTGATTTTCGGAAATTTCATCAAGATAAATGACAAACAGTACATTTATAACTTTGTATTCACTACCACCTTTTTTATTTAAAAAGGTCATTCGAAAACACTAAAAACAATAAAAGGTAAAAGCAAAAAATATAAAATAAAAGTACAAACAAATGGTAATATAGGATAAGTAATACTAGGTAGATCACAGGAAGTTGTAGCAATATCAATTTTTGTTTTTAATGTGTTTTAAATTTGTATTCACGAACATGAGTATTTTAGCCTTTTTACCAGTAAGACGATTTCTTCTATCCGATAATATTTGCCGTGCTCTCGAAAATTGTCTTTGACAAGCTACTATATACGTTCACGAGTCGAAACGAAGCGATGCGACGTATAACAGCAGGCAAAATCACCGAATTCATGAATTATTCCTGACAATCCAACCCACTCATTAAAGCGTTAACGTGAATCGAGAAAGCAGTGCTAGTGGCAGTGGCTCCATAGAGGCAATATTGAAGCGTAGGTGCTGCCGCAGTACGAAAATCACAATCACCGTTCGTTACGAGAGGCGATCGCTGTTGGCGACTGCGATTTTAATATCTCTGTGATTAAATCACAGTTAGTGATTTTTTGCTCAACTCAGTCGAATCAGTGAACGTCGTGAAGAACGAGTGATCACTTCGCCCATTGTCCCATCGCCTTCGATAATGTCTGCCGCAGCTGTAGACGAAACGTCAAAAAAAAATCCATTGTACCACGGCTTCAAAGCCCGGAAAGCCCCTTAGATTGAATAATGAGGGTATTAGACCTAACCCTCAAAATGTACAGGCCCTAGCCAATTATCCAGTCCCCACTGATATTAAGAAAGTATAGCAATTTTTAGGTTTGGCTTCCTACTGTAGACGTTTTATCCCTTCTTTAGCTTTGAAAGCAAAACCTCCATATGGTCTTATCAGGAAAGAAGTTAGTTTTAATTTTGATAATGCACAGCTAGAGGCATTTGAAGAATTAAAATAAAACTTAATGTCTGCACCAGTTTTAGCTATTTTCTCTCCCATACAAAATGCACACATAATCGTTTGCTACCATTCTTCTTGGACACTATTACAATGGCACTACAATAAGGGGAAGTACTTTCTCTGCTAACACTGTTCTGGCAAGTTATCAAGCATCGTTGTAACTCTGCTTTTCAGAGCAAGATAATTTCCGAGGGCAGCAAGATACGGATTGGAAACCAAATTGCATTGCGATGCAGCACAATAGGTTACGGAGCCACTTTGTTGCAAAAACAGAAAAATAACTTAATTCAGCCAGTTTCCTATTTTAGCAAACGGACATCTGATGCTGAAGCGAAATTGCACAGCTATGACCTCGAGATGCTCGTTATTGTTATTGGTCTGGAACGTTTCCGCTCATTTGTTGGGTCTTGTAACCGATTGTAATTCAATAAAACAAAAAAAGAAATTAATAAAGGAATAAATAGGTGGACATTGACTTTGCAAAATTTTAACTATTGTTTGGAACATCGAGAAGGTATCCACATAAAACATGTGAATGCTCTCAGTCGCGTCAATTCTGTCTTAGATCTTGAGGTGAATACTTTTGAACAAAACCTTTCAATCTCTCAAAATTTGGACCCCGATGTTCTAGCAAGAAAACGGAACTTGAACACTTCAAATTACGAAATGGACTTGTTTATTGGAAATCTAAAGATAGGTCAAAAATCCTTTTTTATGTACCGAAATCTATGGAATATAAAGTGTTGCATTACTGTAATGATAGACTTTTCATCTTCTTAAGTGCATCACATATTATTCTGCTTTCTGCGCAAAAGGTGACGGTGTTTAACATTGTATACCTAACGGTAATAAACCATTTTGTACTATTCATATTGCTCATTACTGTACCTTAGAGAAGTCACCCAATAATAACAAATATTTTCTTGAAATAATCAATTGCTTTACAAAATTTGTGAAATTGTATGATTTGAAGGCTACAAAGAGTGTTGAAGCCATTCATAAACTGAACGAGTATTTTAGAAATTATAGTCGTCCGCTAAGAATCATTTCTGATAGGGGTACAGCTTTCACTTCAAATGAATTTGAAGTGAATATGTATTTTGTGTAAATATTGTTCAAGTCTTACTGCGACAGGCTGTCCTAAAGCCAACGGACATTAGACATTTACTTCAACACTAAAATAAATTTACACGTTTGGCAATGCTGCAAATATCATTTGTTTCTGCTGTCAAAGTTTCATTAGAAGTGAATTCTTGATTTTGATGACCATGTATTTTCGTTCAAAACTTGTTCATCCAATACTTTTTTTTAATGTTTCTATATGTTCTAAGGAACTGTTTAATAATAAAAAAAATTGCAAATTGAGAGGTGAAAAAGTTCTCTAGACCACTGAACACATCATAAAAATATTTTCTTTTCTCCAGAAAAACCCTGAATAACAAAGGCACGTGCAAAGCAATCCCCAATTATCGCCTGTAACTTTTGAACGAATGAACCGATTAGAGAAAATACAACTCTTTCTCTCAAAATACAATCTTCTTGGGGTCCACTTTTTCCACCCATGAACGAAAGTCTCACTGGTTCAATAATTTCGTAGATAGACCTTTTTGGTGGTCGTTTTTTAGAATCGATATTTACGCCTGTTGTTAAAACATGTTTAATACGTACCCTCCGTGGCTCTTTGGTTGTGTGGATCCAAGCGAAGCGCTATCGTATAGTGGTTGAAAGCGTCTTCTTCTTGTTGAAGGTTCGCGTAGCACTCCCCCAGTAATTGATGCAACCGTGAGGTCGGTGTCTGGGCTTCTAAAACTTTAGTCAACATTTGAACAGCTTGCTCATGTTGCTGTTCTCTAATTAGTAATTCAGCTAGCATGTACACCGCATTAGTGTTCCCGTTTTTGTCTTGAGAACAAGCTTTCTCCAAAATACGTCTAACATTCTTCACCGATGCTACAGGATCCTTAAGGAGGCACGACGCATGAAGCTGAAAACATAAATCTGGTACGGTGCAAAAAGGCAGCAAAAATTACATCTACCTCTTCGTCGACGTTTCGTTTAATTTCACTTAAACATCATCAGGACTATGGGCAAAAAATAAAACATGAACAATGGAAAACACCCAACGATGACGTCTCGAGATGATATCGTAAATTGCTCTAGTTATAACGGAATAAAGGAACACATTATGAATCTTAAAGATGAACCACATTGTTTTTTCTTATAATTTTGTAGACTGTACAATTAAAATTGAAATTAACACAGCAGAGAACAAATACAATCTAAAGTGTTTTCCGGGCTTTGCTCATCTACAGCTTGCTCATCTACAGCTGCGGCACACATTATCAAAGTCGATGAGGCAATGGGCGTCCCGGGTTTCCCGACGTTCACTGATTCGACTGTGTTCTGCACCGTGGTATTTATTCCCCCGCCGCACATAGGGGTATTTACAGTAAGAAAGCGGACAAAATTATAATTAACATAGTTTAGTTTTTATTTTAAACATTCTTATTGATTTTTCTGATGTAACATAAACTTATAATAGATATTTTCAGTCCTAACAATGTGTAATATTTGTTTTACATACAACACAGGTACAGGGTGTCCCGTTATACGTTCTTCCCGCTTATAGCTTTTCTGTTTAAGACTTTTAAAAGTTTTACAAAAAACTGTTAAGACTTTTTTAGAAAGAGAGAAAGAGCGAGAGAAACTATTCTAAATTTCATAATATTTTATAATTGAATGAAGATTGTGTCCCAGAATCAAATCACGATATAGCGGAAATCGGCGGAATTGGAACAAGGCAGCAAAACAAACAACTACATCTTCGTCCACGTTTCGTCTAATTAAGCATTAAACTTCTGATGAACCGCCATCTCTGGAGAGTCCTGATGAAGTTTAATGCTTAATTAGACGAAACGTTGACGAAGAGGTTTAGTATTGTTGGTTATTTAGGTATGTTTTGGTGCCTTGTCCCAATTCCTCCGATTTCCCCTACATCATAATATTTTATTTTAATTAATGATTATGGAAACTGGTTAAGTACAGGGTTAGACAGCATATGTGGAAAGCTTTAGGTAAGTTTATTATAACAAAAAAAAATACAAAAATTTTCGGATTTCTCTTAAATCGTCAGAAAATATTCAAAAATCGCTGAACTGAATGGTCAAATATTATATAGAATGAAAAAAAAATATTGCGTTATGAAAAGATATACCTACAGGGTTGACATCTAAGTAAATTTTAGTAACATTGCGATGTTGTTTTGTTTCTTTAGATAATACTTTCTGGAGATTTACGAAAAATCCTACAAATTTAACGATTGTTCTTTCTCTTTTAATTAAACTTACTAGTAGAAAAACTGAACTGTCTAAATCATATACGGACAAACCGAACCCTTATTCTTACTAAACACACATCTTGCTGTTGCGTTTATTCGTTTGTTTTTCAAGCATGCTTGTACCGTTAGCATGCGCTTTTGCTTATTTTAAATTTAGTTTTTCATAATTTTTCCAGGCCTTCTAGATTAAGGGCCGTTTGCACCAAGCAATTTTTAAGTACACCTAGTTAAAGCTTCCATTATTACCATGGTTACTCATGCTAATAGCTATGGTTTTGGAGTCTTTAACTTTAGATTTACCTAAATTTGTTTGATGCAAATGTGACATGGGCCTTACTTTATTTGGTTAATAATTCTTGGTAAACTCTATACAGGGTGTCCATTATAATATTCATCATATTCAAAGTAAATGGACTTTTGTTGCTCCATCCTATTTTTTTGACATGGCATTTTCACATTTTGCAGCCAACTAGATGAATTTTTATAATGAACACATAGTATGATCAAATTTGAGTTCATGATTATTTATAAGACACACACCCTGAGAGAAAACGAAGTATTTAGGACTAAATGAATGCTTAAAAAAGCACAAAGTCATTATTTAGTTCCCGTTTAATAAAGTTACGCTCTATATCTGGATATTGTAGACGCGACTTTAAGTTGCTTGCCGTAGGAAAACCGCAAATATCCGCAACTTTTTTAAATGGGACATTGAAATTGATACTTCAAACTTTAATTTAGAATTAAAATCACACTTTGATATTCCTGGATAGTGTACTAGAAGGCCACAAGTAAATTAATCTTAATTAAAATTTTCAAATGCAGAAAGCCTCACAGAACGAGGTGTATTATAGCTAGCTAAACTTGAATAAAAAACGATCAAAGTCGACAAATGTATGCAACCCTAACGTAGCAATAACATCCTATACAAATACTACTGAATTACTTAATGTCACCTAGTTCGTAATATCTTAAAATTTGAGGTAAACTTGAATGCCTGTAATACGAGCTGGATAGCTGATGGCCATGCCTAGGTTTCCTCCTTTTTTTCTTCTTTTATTTGATATCGTATCAATTTAAATCGACTTTTTCTACTTTATATACATTCTTTAGATTCTTTAGTAAAATTTTCGCGATGGTCGAACAAGTTTAAAATATTCGATTTTTGTCCGCTTTTGGAGCCGAAATACCCCTAAGTGCGCCCCCGGGGTGGGGGGAAATGGTAGCGCGGGGTTTCAGCGCACTTAAAGTACGTCGCAGATTCGGTAAACTCCGGGTACCGGTAGGGGATCTCTGCGATCTTTGGCAGATCTCAAGCTCTGTTGTATTGTACGGTGGGTTTAAAGATAGTTTTAACATTGTTCTTTTCCAGTAGCCTGCCGATCCTGTTCGTTACTTTGTGGATGTTGCGCTTTCCTTCATCTTCTCCCATTGTTCCTTAGATAGGGGACGGCCCTATCGAACTCATGCTTGCTGTATCCAGTCCAACCAAAGGCCCTTTCCAGATGCTTCATTTCCCGTTACATTTCAGCCAGCTCACAAATTCTCTTGGCTCTCACAGGCAGAGTCTGTATGACTCTCCTTATCTGTCTGGGATTATGATTTGATCCTTCTGATCAATGGGGGCCTGAGTGAATGAGTTCGATAGGGCCGTCCATCCAAAGAATGTGGAGCGCCGGGAGAAGGTGAAGAAAAGCGCGTATATCACGTACCATACATCCACAGCACACAACCGTGCTGTGGAGAGGCTTCTCAAGAGTGTGGAGAATCTGGAGACTTGCAGGGTTAGAATTAAAACTAAAGTTTAATAAAAATAACGACTGGATTAGTAGTAGGTAGAGGACAAAAAAACTCTCTATCTTCTATTGAAGAATGCCGACATTTCGACTAATGTAATCTTCTTCAAGGCTATCTTCTATGAAGGGAGATAGTCAATCATTATACGAACAATCCCTCTGGACCCAGGATAGATACTTTAATCAGCAGAGTAATCATTGTACCGCTTAGGTAGTAGGTTGATGTTAAACTATTAACTATCGCTTCGGTAGTAGGTTGATGTTAAACTAAGTTTAACATCTCGATCGTAACTCCGAAGCGGTAGTTACCACTTGGTTATATAGATATGTTATGTTGTATATGTGCCTGGTTATTTATAATATTGAGGAAAAGGCTTAATAAACAAGTCAGGTAGGTTCCGAATAGCAACTGCCTTTTATTCATCATATATAACATATACAGCACACTTTGACCGTATCGAGTATGAGGATGCGCTGTGAAATACAATATGGTAACAATATAACATCCTATATGAGATGTCATACAATTTTTCTTTAGGACTGTCAATTAAAAACAACAATGAGTTTGACTTGCCAAGCCCTGAATTCCTGCTAATGCCGGGACTTGGCTGAATTGAAATGGTTTTTGATTTCAGTAATAATTTTATTCAGTAAAAAACCTGAAGAATCTTGTTTAGCAGTGGCGGTTCGTCCTAAGGTTTGCAGGTTTGCCCAACACGCAAAATTTTGAGCTGTTGATAATTTTTTTTTATCCTAATTTTTTATTTTATTTGTTAATAATTCGTTTTTATTAAATCGTATTAATTATACAGAATAATAAACCTGTATATTGACAATATACAAATTCATTATTATATATTGTATATGTCAGTAGAATTAGCCCGCGAAACAATAATCATGATGTACGGCGCGGAGTCCACGTCGATTTCAATAAAATCCGGCCCGCGATCATGTATAGAATGGTGAAAAGAGGCAACGAGCTATCTGCTCCTTGGACTCCGGCTGTGATCTTTTCTTTTCACTGTTTTACTGCTGTTTGTACGGGCCGGATGCGGAGTTTCACCAATGTAAATTTAACCATGAATTCGGTGGAAAGTTTAACTGCAATGGACTTTCTGTTGAAATAAAAGCTACGTGAGCATTTATTACGATTTAATAACTAGCAACCCCATTTGCACGTGGCTATTTTCCATTTCTTCCGTAATTTCTTTTAAATTTATTTTTTTCCAACTTGCCTGGTACCCGATTGGACGAGTTAGGAATAAGCGGAATTTCAGTTGAACACTGAAGCTAAAATATATAATAATGATTAAAGCTACTTGACCCCAGGTTTAGAGCTGCTTGGGGTCAAGTAACAGTTTTAGGCTTCTCGTCGTTTGCAAGAACACTAGCAAGAACGTCCTTAATACTTACGCAAATGGCTTAAAAACAAAACCGAACTAACTTAATGTTTGCTTTAAGGTGGTAGCAAGTGAAAATTAGGCTCTGGTACTAACTTTAATATTTTCAAAGATAAACCCATGGAGTTTCTACTCGTCTCCAGCTAACTTTTACCAACTAAGACGATGGTCCAGTCCAATTTTTGTAACCTCTAACTGTTCTCGAGATATTTCTAACTTCCGTTCTCAAAGTATTTACATTTTTTTCTAATTTTGACATATAAAGTGACACTTTTCAATACTGATGCCAGTGACGTAAAGTCCTACGAAAAATCTTTCGTAACTGGTGATGAAAAGTTCGTTTCACCACCAGTTGCAGGTTTCGGTTGTGACACACCGTTGCTACAGTTTTACGGTATTTAGTAGATACAAAGTGGTTTAAAAGTAAATATTGAAGTTTAATAATAATAATAACCCTTTTTTTGTGTATCTCATTCAAATTGTGGGAACTCGCTGCGCTCGTCCCGCAAACATTCATTCGTTACACATAATCGGACTTTTCGTAACTGGTTACATAAATAGCTATTATTGCAAAAAACCAATAGAGTTTGTACTCGTGTTCAGCTAACTTTTTACAACTAAGATAAAGGTCCAGTCCAATTTTTAAAACCTCTAACCGTTCTCGAGATATCTACTAACTTTGTCATTCGCAAAAATAAACCCATGAACTTTGCAAGTATTAGTTTTTAGCTAACTTTTTCCAACAAAAATATCAGTCCAGTCCAATACTTTAAACCTTCAACCGTTCCGGAGATATTTCTAACTTTGCTATTTTCAAAGATACACCCATTGAGTTTGTATTCGTTTTCAGCAAACTTTTTTCAAAAAAGATGATAGTTCAGTCCAATTTTTGAAACCTCCTATAACAGTTCTGGAGATGTTTCCAACTTTTTTATTTCCAAAGATAAGCCCGTGTAGTTAGTACTCATTTTTAGCTAACTTTTTCCATCTAAGACGATGGTCCAATCCTATTTTTGAAAACTCTAACCGTTCTGGAGATATTTCTAACTTTATTATTTTTAAAGCTAAACCTATGGAGTTCGTACTCGTTTTCAGCTAGTTTTTTCCAAGAAAAAACGAGAGTCTAGTCCAATTTTTAAAACATTCAACTGTTCTCGAGATATCTACTAACTTTTTTTATTTTCAAATATAAACCCATGAAGTTTTAATCGTTTCCAGCTAACTTTTTCTAATTTACACAACGGTTTATTCTAATTTTTGAAACTTCCAACCGTCCTCGGAGGTCTAGAAATTTTGTTATTTTCAAAATAAACCTATGAAGTTTGCACTCATTTTCAGCTAAGTTTTTCCAGCAAAAACAATGGATCAGTCCAATTTTTAAGACTTTCAGCGGTTCTCGAGATATCTACTAACTTTTTGTTATTTTCAAAGATAAACCCATAAAATTTGTATTCGTTTTCAGCTAACTTTTTCTAATTAAGACAATGGTCCATTCCAATTTTTAAAACTTCCAACCGTTCTCAGGATGTCTAGAAACTTTGTAATTTTCAAAATAAACCTATGAAGCTTGTACTCGTTTTCACCTAATTTTTATTAACCAAGACGATGATTTAGTCCAAATCTAGTTTTTCGTCCCCTAGTTGCTGGTACTGAAAAGGTGAAATTTACGCGGATCAGGAAATTACCAGAGGTGATCCTCTAAAAGTGAAAGAAAGTAGCGTCCGGTATAATTTTGTTTAATGTTCATCCTAGATGATCACTTTTAATGACTACTAGTTTAGACGGTTCATTTGTATTTCACTTTGGATAATTCATCTAAAAGTATCATCCAAATTGCCCCATGTAAACGGCTCTGTTCGGTTCAATTTTATTCAATATTCTTCTTGAATGATCACTTTCACTGAATTTAGAGGTTCATTTCTCTTTCACTTTAGATGATTCATCCAAAGTGATCAACCAAATTGGATCGTGTCAACGCGCCTCTATACAAACTCTGTTGTGTTAATTTCAATTTTAATTGTACAGTCTACTAAATTTTGAAAAGTTTTAATGTGTTTCATGTTTAAGATAGACCCTCAACGTTTTTTTTTATCCTGTTATGACTAGAGCAATTTACGATATTATCTCGAGGTTTGTACTTCATCGTTATGTGTTTTCCACTGTTCATATTTTATTTTTTGCCCACAGTCCTGATGATGTTTAAGTGAAATTAAACGAAACGTCGACGAGGAAGTAAACTGCTAACGGAAAAGATCGATACAGCAAATTTTGTTGTCATTTTTGGGGTCTGTATCTCGGAAATGCCTTAGCCGAAATTTAAAACCTAAAGAGATTTTGAAAGGTCGTTTCTTCTAGAATCACGGCGGGAGGTTAATCTTAAATAAATTATTCTCTGAAGGATATACAGGGCAAAGAAAAAAGCCCTGCAAAATGGTTGCATTTCAACCCACTGCATTTGGTAGGTAGCGGAATTTCAGAACATTCGTTGTTATGACATTTAATGGCGTTAGTTGGTCTCTCGGGACGTGTTCGGCAGTTTTCTGTTTTTTGGCCTACAAAATAAATTACAGGGTTTTTTCAAAGAGTTTACGTTCTTTTGTAAGCCACCCTGTATCATATAAATGATCTCTAAAAGATAACTGGTTGTAAAATCAGCGACGTAAACTCATAGTTAATAAAACAATTTTATTCCATTTTGTACAAGGATGGCAAAAAATCTAATAAAAAAACTGATTAAAATTTTGTTTACTACGATGTCATGAAGGGAGCCTTAACTTTAAGACTCTTTTTGTAATGACACTTTTGGCGGTTTTCCGGTTTTTTTGCCTACTAAATCAGTTACAGGGCGTTTACAAAAAGTTTGAACTTTGTTGTAAGTTACAATATCAGGTATCCTGAAATTAACTGGGAAATCCCTGGTCAAAAATAGGGCACAATGTTCATACAAACATAACCCGCAAACGCTTCGTCTCCGAGATACAGGGTATTGATTTTTTTTTCTTTGCAGCTCTTAGAGTTTTTGAGATATTTTACTCAAATTTTGAATATAGGTAACCACTTATTATCTACATCATTGAATATACCAACCACTAGCTAAAATCGACAGGGTCATATTTTTTCTCGGGTTGTATCCCTTTTACTCTCACAAAATTTTGTAGCACGCCACTGATCGTTTTTTCTTAAAAGTCTGAATTCTCTATTCAATTTATAAACTTTCTTGCCTCTTGCATCCTTGTCTTACCCCATACCGTTTTCGAGAAATTTGCAAAAGTGTCTAGAAATGCACATTATTTTTCCATAAGTGACTCTTTTTCATCAGTATCTGGGAACTTAAATAGGAACGCAGAAAACACATTTCTTATGGAAAAATTATGTGCATTCATAACCACTTTTGCAAATTTCTCGAAAACGGTGAGACCTAAGACAAAGATGCAAGAGGCAAGAAAGTTTCTAAATTAAATAGATAATTCAATTTTTAAGAAAACGATCAATGGCGTGCTACAAAAAAGTTTGTGAGGGTAAAAGGGATACAACCCGAGAGAAAATACAACCCTGTCGATTTTGGCTAGCGGTTAGTATATCCAAGGATATAGATAATAAATGGTTACGTACATTCAAAATTTGAATTAAATATCTCAAAAACTCTAAGAACTATAAAAAAAAAATAAAAAAAAATCAACACCCTGTATCTCGGAGACGAAGCGAAAAACCCCAGTAATTTAATTTGTAGGCAAAAAAAAACGAAAACTGCCGAACATGTCCCGAGATATCAACTTGCGCCATTAAATGTCATAACAATGAATGTTCTGAAATTACGCTACCTACCAAATGCAGTGCGTTGAAATTCAACCATTTTGCAGTGCTTTCTTCTTTACCCTGTATATCCTTTAGAGAATAACTTATTTAAGATCAATCTCCCGCCGTGATTCTAGAAGAAACGACCTTTCAAAATCTCTTTAAGTTTTAAATTTCAGCTAAGGCATTTCCGAGATACAGATCCCCCAAAATGACAAAAAACTTTGCTGTCTCGTACTAATTCCGTCTATTTTCCCTACACCGTAGATTGATTCTGGGACACAATCTTCATCCACATAAATCTTGTAAATTCCAAACTAAAAATTTACTAGATTTTTGCGGTTCACGTTGTGGTCACTGGAAGGCTTTTGAAGTAGTAATAAACTTTTAGAAGAAGCTGTTTTCTTTTACAAAATTGCTTTAACCCGGAGAAGCATACGCAATATGAACTACTACTTACGCAAAGTGCTTGAGGACTGTTGTTCAGTTCCTTACAAGCCGCCAGGGCCATAGATTCTGCCTCTCTTAATCTATTGGAGTGTAAATGACATTCGACTAAACATTTATGAAGATCGTACCTAAAATAGATCAGACGAATTTGGCACCGTACGTATCAAGAAGTAAACTTTATCCAATTTCAGCTTAAATTTAATTTAAGTCTCGGGAAGCCAATAAAATATTGATTACCTAAAAGGACAAATCTGCAAGGCTTCAGTGCAATGAACGGCAGCTTCCTGATATTTTTTTAATTCAAATAAAGCATTTGCTTTCAGAAACAAAGCCTCAACATTCCTCTTGTCCATAATGCAGGCTTGCAGACCAAAATATGCAGCTTTGTCGTACTTCTTGTGGAACAGCATTATATTTCCTAGAAGAAAAAAGAACCCACCACTGTAAAGGTCAAGGAGTGAAACTACAATATAAATATAATGTGTGTGCTATTTTGAATTAGTTCATACAAGAACTCGCCATATGGGTCTAAGAACGTGAAATTGAAGGCACAATTATGTTTATTACATACAACGATAAAAGCTTTAAGATACCTAATACAACCCAATGTTCCGGACCCCACAGAGATGTATCTAGTTTTGAGGTCAATTTTTCCAAGTCACACTGATATTCTTTATTTCCAGAGTGTACTAATAAAGTTGACAAAAAATCCCGTCCGAAAGTAAGGTTTGGGTCTATTCTTATAGCCTAAAATAAAGATTAAAATACATCCAAACGTCAATAGTGACAGACTCTAAAAAACTAAAATCTAATATCAGACTTTAATAAAACAAAAAGCGTCGGTAGCTGTCATAATGAAAAGTGATTTGTAACAAAGATATTGATCCTATTCCCGATTATCTTTTTGAATCCTTATTACCAACATAAAAGCGTTATACTTGACTACTATAAGATAAAGTGAGAAACACACAAAACACAAAAAACCGTTAGGAAAAAGGCACGTCTCTAAAATTTCTTTCATGAATGGACATATACCGCCTTTTTGGATATGCCAAACAAGCTACTACCCAAAAAAACAAACAACCGCAATCGTCAGAACTAGACAACTTTTAACCCATCTCATCAGAATTTATAGTATTTTTTGAATTATCCATGAAGTCATTGCTAGTTTGATCACGGGTGGAGCTAGGCAATTTTTATTTAGATTTTTTCCGTCAGTCGGTGATTAAACGGTTAAGATCGATACAGCAGAATTTTCTCTTTACTTAAAACTTTAACTTAAAGAAATTTTGAAAAGTCGTTTCTTCTAGTATCATGCTGGGATGTTGACTTTAAATAAAAGTTGTATTTTGAAGGATATACAGAACAATCTTTGCTATGATTTTTAATGGCACTGATTGGTATCGGGGGCATGTTCGACGTTTTTCGGTATTTAGCCTTACAAATAATAATACAGGGGTTTTTGAAAAAATGTGCGCGTTTTTGTAAGTTACCCTTGCAACGGACTTACTAAATTTCTGGAGAAATGGGAACACGGTCCTGAAGTTATAAAAGTCAAGTTCAATTAATTAGGGTTAACCGAAGGATGTAGGTTAACATAAGGCATGTTTGCCAGCTTTTAAAATTTGTGTATTTCCTTAAAATTCTGGTGAACGACTGGCAATCTTTAGCTAGAACCAGCCCTTGGATACTTTGCTTTCATTATTGTTTGCATATACAGGGTGGACCAGGTTTTTGGTGCCAAACTTTAAGGGGGTATTCTACGTATAAAAATAACCCTAGTTTGCTATATAAACCATAGTCGAAAAATACTCCGTTGCGGAAATACAGGGTGTTAAAGTGTTTTTTGAAAAACCAAAAAATGGATTTTTTTCTGAAACTGCCAGCGATATTTTAATGAAATTTTACAGGTGTCAATAGCGATGAAAGACTCAAGTTTTGAAATATAAAAGATCTTTTCAGCGTTACCAGTGGCGGGCACTGCGGCTCGTGACTGGTTATTTTTCAACAAAAAAGTGGTACGCTTCTGGTTTGTTTGAAGATAAAAATTATTTTTGAGGTCCTTGTTCAATTTGAAAGAAAAAAGTTCCCTTGGCTTTTTTTCGTAGGGCACACCGTTTAATAATAATAATAATAATAATAATAATAATAATAATAACATGTCTTTATTGCAATAGTTGGGACCTATTACAAAAGGCGAAGTTGAAGTTAAAAACTTCTTAGCTTAACCTAAAGGATAACAATATCATTTATATAATATGTATTGTTTATATAACTAGATATTCGGAATAGAGGAACATAGTGCAGATAACTGTAATGTATCATAAAATATTACATAGTATACTAGACATAACATCATATTAGAGTACTGATTATTTGCCTTACTTGACACTTAAAGGAAGCAAGACTACACAACTTAATATGCAAGGAGATTCTATTATACAACCTTCCAACATAACAAGTGAATGAACGCTCAAAACCAACACTAATATGGGCAGGTGTGGATATTATGAATTTATGACGTAGATTCAAGGTATGGACTTCGGTTCTAAACTTTAACTTTTCAAAAAGGTATTCGGGAGTTTTAGTATTAAATTTGTAGTAGTAAAGAACACCGCTGCATGTAGGATTCGTCTCTCGTCCATTCTCAACCAGCCAATATCCCCGATCCCTACCTCGTATGTGGCCAATGTCGGACACAATGATTTTGAATTAACTGAATACGGTATTTGTCTCTAGCCAACAAGCAGGGTCCGTAAACCACGTCAGCAAAATTGAATTGCGATAACACCAACGAATCACATAGCATAATTTTTAAGGGTTCGGCCAAGAACATTCTCTGGGTGTATATTAGTTTTAAAGCAGCAAAGGCTTTCCTTATGCAATCACTCACCAAGTCCCAGGTTCCTTGCAGAATCAGTCAAGTTTATCCTTACACCGTTCACCGTCAAGTAAATCTCCTCAGCCATTCGAGATGCCAACAACCTACTACCACCAAACAACAGGGTAGCAGATTTGGAGGGATTTATCTGAAGACAATGCCATTCTGAGAGGGTCACAATAGCTCGCAAATCACAGTTAATCCGCGCAACAGAATCGTTGACCCGGTCTGGCTGAAACGAAAGATATATTTGAGCATCGTCGGCGTCGAAATGGGCATTGCAGGCCTTGAGGCTTTTTACCAGCTGAGATGTATAAATTGAAAAAAGCAAAGGTCCCAAGATGTACACCAGATATGACGCCTCTTGTTCCAGAAAACTCGTTCTGTAATTTCACTGTCTGGTGTCTGCCCGTCAAATAATTCCCAAGCAACCCGAGGGTGGCACGACAAAATCCTAGATGCCCCAGCAAGGCCATCAGCATGGAGTGGTTCAGCGTGTCAAAAGCTTTCGAATAGCCTAATAGAACAAGCAGTGTCAGTTACCCGCTCTCAGTTGCCCGGAATATATCATCCGTCACCTTGAGGAGGGCCGAAGTGCAACTGTGACCCTGTCTAAAACCTGACTGGACAGTTGGAAGAATATTATTCTGAATAACATAGTCACGTATTTGATCAGTCAATATTCGTTCCAAAACCTTAGAGAGTGTCGGTAAAATACTAATTGGACGCAAATCATTAAGACCCGAAGGAGAAATCCGCTTAGGTAACGGCAGTACGTGGGAGAGTTTCCAGCAGTCAGGAAACGTCGAAGTTTCTATACAATAATTTACAATGTGCACTATTATAGGCAGAATGGTGGGGCTGCAGAGCAGTAACATGTTTATACTAATGCCATCAGCACCTACAGCTTTGGAGCGTATGGAATATAAAGCTGCCTTAATATCCTCATCACCAGCTAGGTAAAACTCAAAGCCCAAAACCCCAGGCATGCGCTGATCAAGATAATAGCGCAATGTTGCGGGGTCAGGGTCCACCTGGGGAATTTGTAAGAAGTGTTTATTCACTTCATCTGGGGACCAGCGTCCAAAACTTACTGCACCGCCCTTTGATTTACCTAGATTAAGATCATTAAGTAATTTCCAGTTCCCCCTAGAGTCGTGAATATCAAATCTGGTTTGAAGATAATTTTTCTTTTCCCTTATCATAGCAGAACTAACCTGATTCCTCAGCCGCCGATAACTCTCCCAGTTTTGTGCCGTCCTATTCGACTTATACTTGGAGAGCGCCTTGTCCCTGTGAGACATTAAGAGTCTAACATCAGGAGTCAGCCAAGGAATCTTTTTCTTTGTAATACGGACAGTTCGCCTAGGGGCATGTCTATCCAAAATTTGTAAAAGAATGCCATTGAGCGCAGCAACCTTATCATTGATATTACGCAGACAAGCTGCCTAAGGTCATATGACTCAAGAATGGACGAGAAACGCTGGACATTATCAGAGGCAAGATTTAATAAATTCAAATTTATATCCCCCAGACACACTAGGTTGTCATATTCGGTCAAAAAACGCGAGACATTTTCTTCAATTTCGTTAAAGAAGTTAGAAAAATTCTGAGTGGAAGGCGGTCTATAGATAACCCCAAAAACAGTTTTACACCGGTTAGTTTTGATCGTAAACCAAACTTGCTCAGCATGATTGGATAAGAAACTACCAACTAATTTATGTATGTGTGTGCTTTATATAAATCAAAATTCCCCCACCACGCCCCTCACGACGGTCTTTCCTAATAATAGTGTACCCATTTATAAAGACAAGGTTATCAGAAATAGTTTAGGTTAGCCAAGATTCAGTAATACCAACAATATCAAGATTTTTTTCAATTATATAATCTCTGATGACATTAAATTTAGGTAAAAGCGATCGAACATTTATGTGACCTATTACGATGTTATTGTTTACATTTAAAGCCATTGGAGCCTGCAATTTATTATTTTAAACTAGCAGGTAATTAAACATTATTTATTGTTGATTAATGAGTGAATTTGTGCCTCAGAAGAAATTCTCACCACGGGATCGCCATCGTTTTCTCTCGCAAGTACACGACCCATTTTACACCAGACATATCGGTACCCATGACTTTTTAACTTACGTGTTTCGGCAAGAAGTTTCCGGATGTGAAGGGGCAAATCATCGTTAACATATATTCGTCTATTACTGCCGTTCAAACCACACTCAGTAGATGACAAGTTGTAGTTTTTACGCTTTAAGAGTTCCATCAAGTTGGATTTTAATTGCTGTTTAGCAAACTTAACAACGATAGGTTTTCTTTGCAATTCACTTCGCAGTGGGTGAACAGTGTAATCTTCATTTCCGGAGGCAAAGCCGAGCTTGGAGAACACCTTCTCAACCTCATCGGCGCACTCCTCGCCACCCTCCAGTCCAACCACTATTATATTATTTGTGGTTTTTTCAACCTCATCCCTAACTGCAGCCTCCCTAACAGCGGCCAGTTCCTTTTCCAATAAAGTCAGTCTAGTTTTGACGCTCTCCTGATCTTTCTTCAACTTCTGATTTTCAGAGGATATTTTTTTCAGCATTTTTTGAACGTCATCCAGCCGGCCGTTGTTAAAATTAATCGATGACTCCAGTTCGTCCAATCTCTTCATAAGAACTTATATTACATCCCTATTGGATGGGCTGTGCTTAGGCAGTTCCATATTTTTAGTTTTAGATTTAGGTAATGACCGCTTCTGAGAGACCGCAACCTCCAGTTCCTCGCCTGCTGTATCAGATGATGAAGCCTGAATAATAAAATATTTTTAAATGTTTGTGTTTAAATGGATTAATTAGCTACTTCTTAATTGCATACCACCTTGATGATGTTGGCGTCAGTTTTCTTGACAATATTTGACAAATTTAACATAACTAATTTCTGTAAAGTTCATTAGTGTCAAAATGCGGTTTAGATTTTCAAATAGAGAAATAGCGGATATCCATTTTGTGTATGGATTTGGTAACGCAAACTCAAGGGCGGCCGCCAGAGAATACAGAAGGAGATGTCCGCAAAGAACACATCCTAGTCGTAAAATGTTCGCAATAGTCCATCAGCAATTAATGGAGAAAGGTTTAACGAAATTGCATGAGAATCGATATGCAAACCAAAACCAAGAAGAATTTCTCGACAGATATTAAATGAGTTTGACAGAAAACCAACAACGAGTTCCCGTATTGCTTCTCGTATTCTTCGCACCTCAAAATCCAATATACTTCGTACTCTTAGACGAGATGACCGGCGTACATTTCACCTACAACCTGTTCAAGGGCTACATCCAGGAGACCAAGAAAAAATAATTACTTATTGTAGGTGGATCCTTCTCTCAGTTCAAGAAAACAGGGATTTTTTGAACAACATACAGTGGTATCACGAGTGCTGCTTTACCCGCCGCGGCGTAGTTAATTTGCATAATCAACATGCATGGCACCATGAAAATCCTCACGCCATTAGACCTCGAAATTTTCAAGTTGAATTTAGCTTAAATGTTTGGATAGGGATTTATAAAAACCATTTATTTGGACCCTACTTTTTACCTCGACGTTTGAACTCATAAAACTTCTTAGAGTGTTTAGAAACGGAAACTCCGAATATGTGAGACGAAATACCGATACTTTTAAGACAGAATGCCTGGTTTCAGCTTGACGGTTGTCCCGCTCATTTTGGCAGAAATATCAGAAATTGGCTGGACAATCATTTTCCGGATAGGTGGATTGGTAGAGGGGTTCCAGTTACATGGCCACCACGGTCTCCGGATCTTAATGTGTAAGACTATTTTGTGTGGGTTTTTTTAAAAGAGAAAGTTTATGCGACTCCTGTCGATACCGGAAGAAGAACTTATGAACCGCATAAGATATGGTTGCAATCAAATATTACCCCATCTAATAGATTTAAATCGGTCTATTATACGTCGATCCCAGTTGTGCATTGAAAATAATGGTTCCCATTTTCAACAATTTTTATAACTGTTTTTGTTATGTTTTCAATTATTGTTTTAGTTTTTAATACTGAAAATAAATATTGTTACAACACAGTTAAAAAAAATAAGCTTGGCTGTTTTAGGTTGCCATTAAAACCTACGCCAACAAGGCGTGGCAAATATTGATTATCTGGCGGTACGCAAGTAACAAAATTAATAATCTCTTAAAAGGCAAACACTGAATAGCTGTTTATGTAACCAGTTACGAAAAGTCCAATTTTGTGTAACAAATGAATGTTTGCGGGACGAGCGCAGCGAGTTCCCTCAATTTGAATGAGATACACAAAAAAGGCTTTTCGTCACGTGTTTCATACAAGATTTTTTCTAATTTTGACTACAAATACCTACTTAGAGAGGGAGTAATTGTTATTAAACTTCAATATTTACTTTTAAACCACTTTGTATCTACTTAATACCGTAAAACTGTAACAACGGTGTGCCACAATCGAACTTTTTTCTTTCAAATTGAACAAGGACCTCAAAAATAATTTTTATCTTCAGAAAAAAGTCCAAAAATAGCCAGTCACGAGCCGCAGTGCACGTCACTGGTAACGCTAAAAAGACCTTTTATATTGCAAAACTTTAGTCTTTCATCGCTATTGACACCTGTAAAATTTCATAAAATATCTCTGGCAGTTTCAGAAAAAATCAATTTTTTTGGTTTTTCAAAAAAAAATTTAACACCCTGTATTTCCGCAACGGAGTATTTTTTTCGACTATGGTTTATATAGCAAACTAGGGTTATTTTTGGACGTAGAATACCCCCTTAAATTTTGGCACCAAGAACCTGGTCCACCTTGTAAAAGAGCTGAGGAGCAAAATTTCGAGGATTCGATCGCCAGCCGTTGAACAGTAAACATCGCCAATCCTAGAAGTAGAACCGTGTACAAACAGACCGAAGCCCCGATCCTTGTAAGCCCCATTTTCACACATTCACATTCACGGGTCATAGCGATCGATGGACTCCCCCCCACTCACATAACATAAAAAGGGCTATAGCGGTTGTTGAGTCCCATCTACACACAAACACACACATACACGGGTATTAGCGATAGTTGGACTCCCCCCACTCACATAAAATGAACAGGGCTATAGCGGCTATAGAGCTTCATTTACATACCCAGACACCAGACCGAAACCCAGACCAAAGCGATTGTTGGGCCCCATTAAAACACGGCTTAGCGTTTGTTGTGCCCCATTTCCACTTACACATATACAGGGTGTTACGGGACGAAATGTACATAGGTACTAATATGGGAGATAGGTTTCGACCACGCCAACACATATTCAGTATTAAAAAAGTTTGGAACTCATTTCTTACTGACATACATGGTTTTGTATAAATTTTGCCCAAAACTAACATCAATCATATTTGCCAGAATTTTTGCAGAAATGAATTCAAATTGCATATGCGTCAGACGTTGGAGGAGAAGAACCCAGGAAGATAACAAAAAGTTCTAAATTTCCAGAGCCGGACTAATAAAGTTGTTCTTTTCATGATGCCGCAAAACATACACTCAGTATACGATTTTTTAAAACGTTTGTAATAGATGTAAAGTTCACAAACTCCAGACAATAAGAAATCGGAACAATTTATTGATTACAAATTTAAGTGTTCGCACTTTTGTTTTTTTTTTGCAATTTTTTAATGTTGTGATCAACTACGTTTTGTGTTACCAGTGACCTATTAGGTTTAACTTTGTGTAACTTATTATTTATTGTACCATTTCTTGATATTAATGCCAAAAAAAATGACAAAAAAAAATAATAAAGATTAGAGAATAACAAAAACGCATAATTAGATGAATAATTTCAAATACAAATAAATCTTACTATTTTGTTTACCTACTGGTAACCGTTACTTCAAAAATATTAGACATTTATCTAGTTGCCTGTGTAGTAGTTGTCTTGGTTACAGCAAAACATGCAACAGTCATTGTCAAAATTAGTGTGAAAGGTGCCGAATTTGAAGTTTTCTTAAAAAGTACAAACCCAAAAGGCTTTCGTGAAATTAAAGTGCTCAACATACTAACAGCACCGACCCTTTTCTTGGTAATTTTTTAATCGCCGTACATCCGGCTCGTGTCATCCCATTTTAAACAATTGGCACATCTCTCCAAAGCTTGTCTCCCATAGAATAGGCGAGGGGGGTGGCTCTTTTTAGACAGTTTATTTCTTGAGTATTATACAGGGTGACAAAAAGAGTGCTACGAAAATGTTAAAGTTCACCTCTTTGCAACTTTGATAGGAACAATTTTTTTTAATTCGTTTATAGGTCATATTGTACCTTTGGGTTAGTACCTCTAGACATATTAAGCAGATTTTTGATTAAGGCTCTAGAATCAAAGTTACAGGGATTTATCGAAAAGTGGTGTATTTTCGAAGAAGACGTGCCCAAATAGCTGTCTTGACCATCCAGGTACCATTGTTCCATTATTATCCGTACCATTGTGACCAAGTCCTAAGACACTTCCAAGATTATAAAAAGACAAAAATGTCATGATACTGTGGTTGAAAATAAATAAATTTTACAGTATTGAGGACCGGTACATCCTGTGCCGGTATTTAATAAATTCATTACCGGTACTGGTACAGGCACTGGTACAGCATACCGTAATGAAACAATACCGGATTTCTCAAAAATATATTCGCCGCGCATAAAATTAATTTTTTCCTGTTTTTAATAAGTATGAAGTAAAATGTTATACATCATACGTCCGGTAATGTGTTACAGTAGTCTTTTCGGAATTCCAGGCGCGGCTATCGCCTCGCCCAGAAACATCTTACTCCTGTAAAATTATACAGGGTGTAACGGGACGAAATGTACAACTAATATGGGAGATAAGGTTTTGATCATGCCAACACATATTCAGTATTAAAAAAGTTCGAAACTCATTTCTTACTGATACACACGGTTTTGTATAAATTTTGCCCAAAACAAAAATCAATCATATTTCCCGGAATTTCTGCAAAAATGAAATCAAATTGCATATGCGCGAGACGTTTTACGATAAGAACTCATGAAGGTACCAAAAAGTTCTAAATTTCCAGAGCCGGACTGATAAAGTTGTTCTTTTCAAGATGACGCAAAACAAACACTCAGTATACATTTTTTTTTAACTTTTGCAAAAGATTTGATGTCCACAAACTCTAGGCAATAAGAAATCGGAACCATTTTAGTTGTCACACTTTTGGTTTTTTTTTAATTAACAGCATTTTGTATTACTAATAACTTACTGAGTTAAAATTTGTTCTGCTTATTGCTTATTTTATAATACAACACAAAACAAATAGATACATAAAACAAATAGATATGAGAAAACAAAAATTCATACTTATTATTTTTAGATTATTGATTTCAAATTTACAACTTTAAATCTCAGAAACAATGACAAATAAAAACCAAGATTATAAAACATTTTTAAAATGAAGGCCTCCATTCTCCCTGCATTTCTCTTGTCTGTTCAACAAGTGAGTCACAGACTTTCGGATTTCCTGTGGATTATTTTTTCTGTGGTCACAACAAGTTCTAATTTTTGCAATCAGTTGTTCTCTATTATTAATTTGTTCATTATAAACCATTGACTTAAGGCGACTCCATAAAAAATAATCTAGAGGAGTTAAATCTGGACTCCTTGGGGGCCAAGGGTGCGGACCTCCTCTTCCAATCTATCGATTAGGGAATGTAGCATTCAAATATTCTCTTACGGCCAGCGCAAAATGCGGCGGAACGCCGTCATGCTGGAAGTACATTCCTCTTTGTTCTACTCTTTGTTCTTCTAGAAGACCCGGTAATATGTTTTGCAAGAAATGGAGATAAACAGGTCCTGTGAGACGGCCTTCAAAGAAATGAGGTCCCACTAGTTTCTTGTTGAAAATACCACACCAAACATTTACTGAGAATCGATGTTGGGATCTGGTTTCACGAATGGCTTTTGGATTTATTTCAGCCCAAGCATGTTCATTGCGAAGGTTGTTAATTCCATCTTTGGTGATGGAATTAACGTGAGCGATTCGTCCGAGAACAGCGTTCTGTAAATCGTGGGTCTATGGGTCACAATACAATCGCAGAAAGCCAAACGGCGCCCACTGTCACTGGGTTCAAGGCGTTGGACCTGCTGAATGTGATAAGGATGAAGTCGTTCTTTTTTCAGAATTCTCCAAACTTTGACATGGTTCAATCCAACTCGATTTAAACGTTGACTGATTCTTCTTGTGCTCACGCTAGGATTTTGGCTAATGGTATCCAATACATCATTGTCATGTTCGGTTAGTTCGTTTCTCTTCACAGTTTGATGGGGCACCTCCCGTACTGTCGAAGAAAAAGAAAAGTTGTGGAAACAGTCTGATGATTGGGGTTTCTTCGATTCGGATATCGCCTCTGATGCTCCCGTACCGGCGCTCTACTGTTTCTATTACAATATCTATAGATAAATACAATGTCGGCATATTCTTCATTGCTAAACTTATGTAGCATATTTGCAAAAACCACTAAACTTAAAATACTAATAAGAAAAATACTTCTTAAGAAAATTTCAAATTCCAGTCGAACCTTTCACACTAATTTTGACAATGACTGTTGCATGTTTTGTTCTAACCAAGGCAACTACTACATCAGGCAACTAGAAAAATGTCTAATATTTTTGAGGTAATGTACACCAATAAGTAAATAAAATAGTAAGATTTATTTGTATGAAATTATTTTTTTATTTATTTATAGTTATTATTTTCTCATCTCTATTATTTGTCACAAATACCAAGGAAATGGTACAATAAATAATAAGAAATTACACAAATTTAAACCTAATAAGTCATTGGTAACACAAAACGCAGTTGATTACAACATTAAAAAATTGTAAAAAAAACCAAAAGTGCGTCAACTTAAATTGTTCCGATTTCTTATTGTCTGGAGTTTGTGAACTTCCCGTTTATAGCAAAAGTTTAAAAAAATTGTAAAAGAACAACTTTATTAGTCCGGCTCTAGAAATTTAGAACTTTTTGTTACTTTCTCTAACCTTCTTCTCCTCCAACGTCTCACGCACATGCAATTTGAAATCATTTTTGCAGAAATTCCGGGAAATATGATTGTATTTTTTTTTGGGCAAAATTTATACAAAACCCTTTATATCAGTAAGAAATGAGTTCCGAACATTTTTAATACTGAATATGTGTTGGCATGCTCAAAACCTATCTACCATATTAGTATGTATATTTCGTCCGGTAACACCCTATATTTACCGGACTTATAACGTAATAGTTATTATTGTTATAAGTCCGGTAAATATAGTTATATAGTAGGAGTAAGATGTTTCCGGACGAGGCGCTAGCCGAGTCTGGAACTTTGAAACGACTACTGTAACACGTTACCGGACGTATGATGTACTACATTTTACTTCATACTCATTAAAAACAGGAAAAAAATCATTTTATGCGCAGCGAATATATTTTTGACAAATCCGCCAATTTGACAAATAGTTTCATTACGGTATCCTGTACCGGTACAGGATAGTGATACATAGTAATACAGGTTACCATGGATACAATGGAGTATTGAAGATGTGCCGGTACCTAATCCTGTAAAATTTCTTTACGATATCCAATCCTGTAAAAACCTATTTACCGGATTAAAATCAAGTACGTAAAAGTGTTCTAAATGATACAGTATGAAGTAAATAACTTGAATGCCGATACAGTATACCGTAATATAGGTTACCATGGATACAATGGATTTATTGAAGATGCGCCGGTACCCAATAATGTCAAACTTCTTTACGATATCCAATCCCGTAAAAAGCTATTTACCGTATTAAGATCAAGTACGTAAAAGTGTTCTAAATGATACAGTATGAAGTAAATAACTTGTATGCCGGTACAGGATACCGTAATAGGATGCCAAGGTTACCATGGATACAATGGATTTATTGAAGATGTACCGGTACCCAATACTGTAAAATTTCTTTACGATATCCAATCCTGTAAAAAGCTATTTTCCGGATTAAAATCAAGTACGTAAAAGTGTTCTAAATGATACAGTATGAAGTAAATAACTAGTACGTCATATGTCCGGTGACGTTTTATAGTACTCGTTTCGAAATTCTAGACTCGGCTATCCAGAAACATCTCCTACTGTAAAAATGTATTTAACGGACTTATAACGTAAATAACTATTATTTAAGGTCAACCTCAAGGCCTGATTCTAGAAGAAACGACATATCAAAATCTCTTTGAGTTACCTCAAACCAGACCTACCACCTCAGTCACCATATAAAATGAGGAAAAAATCTGCTGTATCGATCTTTTCCGTTAACAGTTTATTTGCCGCTCTGTGCAAATGCACTTTTTGCACCCTATGTAGTAGAACCTGTGGGGATCGTCTCATTTCGATCAGAAAGAGCACAAAAATAATTCCCAATTTTTTTTTATTGAACAAAGAAAGGGGTGTTTCAATTTCCGACTTTAACTGCCTGTAACCAATGAACCGAAAGAATAAATGGAATATTTTGCTCTTCTTGTACATACATGCTTTTCACCTCACATAAAAAGTCCCATAGGTGCAATAGTTTTGAAGATATACCTTTTCGGTGGTCGATTTTAGATACGTTTAGAATCAGGAAGTGCAATAGTTTCGGAAATAGATCTCTTCAGTGTACGCCGGAACTTTTAGAAACAAAGTTTTCACCTTTTTTTTTAATAAATTTGCAAATTTTTATATAAACAAAATCACTCCAGCATTTCGTGGACTCACCCTTTGTAATTGCAATATCGCCTTTTTATCGTCATACATGTAGTAATGACAATATGCCATGTTAACCGCTAAGTAGACATTATCTTTCAGTAAACCATGCGTGTCCAAACTCCTATATGTCTCAAGTGCATGCTGATAATCTTTTGCGTTCAAATAAAATTGTGCTTTTATCCACATTCTTAACCAATTGACTTCTGAAGTCAATCCAACCGCCAGTGAATCCACCTCTGTTCCCTACGAATGTAACAATAATTTACGTGAGAAAAAAGTAAATAACGGTAAAAAAAAGAGTTAGTTTCGAGAATAAGTAAAGTTTATCTTTTAAGCCGGTTATTATAGCTGGATGGTAAAGTACACTTGATTTAGAGAACACTTACAAAGTACTAAAATCAAATAGTAGGTCTTTACAGTTAAAAGTCATAAAAACTTACTTTAACGCCTAATTTAAGTAAATTCTCCATAGCCTCAATTGCTAAAGGACATTCTCTTAATACTTCCTTGAAACAGGTTATTGCCGATCTTTCCAAGCCAACTTTATATAAATTTCCTAACGCCATATTTATTTTTGCCGTCCTCTGCTTAGCAGGGACAGTTTGCAAAATCTCTCCGGCAGCCTTTCTCTGTTTCATGGCCATACAGCAGCAATAAATTTTGTATTTTATTTCAACATCACTAGTTAAGTTGCTGGGTTCCACTGCAAGCTTCGTATTACAATTTTTGGATCTATTAACTATTGCTTTGCTAAGCTGAAGGCCCTGACGATATAGGTTTTCCGCCTGAAGAAACTGACGAGTATGGAACAATGCATTTGCATAATAGAGGGTAACTTGAAACTTTCCTACTAGTGTTAAGTAGTTAGACTTCTGCTCGACTACCGTCAGGATCAAATCACACTAAAAAAGTAATGCAACATAGTGATTCACACAAAACAGTACAGAATTAGGCAATAAAAAAAATTAAAAAGATATTTTTGGTAATCATTTATATTCAAAACTTACCACTTTAATAACATCGCAGTAAAGTTCCTGTTCATGCATCAACTTTAACTGATTTAAAAGAGTAGTAGCAGCCATGTTCTCTAATATTCTTCCTATGAAAATATAATGTCCTTAGAACTATATTGTTAAATAAACTGGTCAACATAAAGTTTAGCACAAGCAATTTTTCGTGTCACTTTCAATTAGCTGTTACTTTTTAATTAATAAATTGTTATAAATACGATTTACACGGTCCGAAACCTCATTTCTTCTACATTAAGGAAACGGTTAATTAAAAAAAACTGACATCTTTATTATGTAGGGTGTGAAACAAATTGGTGCAAAAATTGCAAATATTTGGTGTTCTGCCATTTGGCGAAATAAACTTTTTTCCTTAGGTACCTAGGTAAGGAGTGAGCCAATATCCACATCTCGAGACGAGCCTCGAGACCTTTTCGCCAGATTTTTTTATTAAAGCAGGATAAAAAGTGTGAAATTCTTGTTGTTATTTTTAAATCATCGTAGTTCGTTCAGGAATTTTAATGGGTTTTCTCTCATTTGTTCACATATTGCCTGCGTGTTGTTATCCATTCAAAGAATTTTAAAATAAGTGCAGTTTCTTTTTAGTGTACAAGCATGCAAAAATTGCCATACCATTATTGCTGATACTCCTGGTTTATATAAAATAGTCCTCTAAAGGCAAAGGACACTTCAGTGATGGAGTAGTAGATAGCAGACATCAACATCTCTCGACGTTTTTGTCATTTTTAGTTATTAACTCAAATACTTCTTTATAAACTTAAATCTTCTATATCGTATCTTCGCTATTAACTTAAATTTTCTATATCGTCTACCGTCTTCTAACGGGTGTTCATTATAAAACTTCATCTAGTTGGCTGTGAAATGTCAAAGGAAAAGGATGGAGAAACAAAAGTCCATTTATTTTGATTACGTCATCCTTTTCTGTCAAAATTTCATAGCCTGCTAGATGAAGTTTTATAATGAACACCTCGTATATTTACTATTAACTTAAAACTTATATAGAGGGCAACAAAATATTGTTGAAAATGTTGTTACTAAGTAGTTTTTTAAATCGACGTAATTCGCGGACAAGTTGACGAATTATTATTTTTATTTTTTGGATCGACAGCATTTTTTGCAAATTGTTTCTCATCAGGAGAGTTTCCTAAAAGTGACTACTAAATTACAGTTACTGACTTGACAAAATTAGTAAACAGAGTGAGTCATAACGAGTGGTCAAAAATAAAATCTCATATTCTATAGTCAATTTTAAGAAGGGTCTGTCATACAACTGTCGTACCTATTGAGCTTAGTTAAAAAGTTACAGGGTGTTGAAGTTAGAGTTTCAAAATTTATATTTTTGATTATTCCAAAAGAGTAAAAATTATTTTAATGAAATTTTTTATGTTTTGACTGCTATGGAAGACGCACCTTTTGCAATAAAAAAAATATTTTTATTTCGGCCAGTGGCGCACGTACCAACAGGTCAAGACAGTGACATACGCTTAACTTGACAAAGTAATAACTTTAGAACCTGTTTCAGTCTAAACTTGAGTTCACTTTGTCTCAACTACCAATGAGACAAAATGTTGAAAACATAGCAAATACTGCTAGGCATGCCAACAATACCTTGAATTTATACGGAAGTTTCATTGGCTTAAGAATAATTGACCAATTTAGTAATCATTCTTCGCATGTAAATGCCCATGGACTCCCAGACTAATGAGTGATCAAAAAACAAAATACCACATGAAACTTGACAGGCTTTCCAACTATGTCATCAATGGTATTTTGAATTCATTGACACTGCTTATTTTTTTAAGGTTGGCCGAGGGGTAACCACTCACCAAATGTGTAATTTCATTCATTCAAATATTAAGCATATTTGAAACAACTGGTCCAAATGTTTGTTAAATGCAATAAAAGTAGAGCATTTTTCCTATTGAGGTTTTGGAGAGAATGGTTACAAGTAAGCTACAAAAAAGCTACAAGAAGAAAATTATTCTATTGGCAACAATTTCATAAGTCTGAACTCATATACCTGTTTTGGGTCAAATCCTCACTGATTAATAAAACTAAAGAAATTATATAGATCAGATGAGTTTTTAAGAAAAAAAGCCACTTTTACTCTCGGGCTATTGAGCTTACAACCTTGTGAGGAAACTTTCCAAGAAACTTTCAGAGCAACTAGATTGTAGATCTAGTATGCTGGATATTCTTGCAAGATTAAACAAAATCAGAAAACTCATGCATATAACAATCTTATCAAAACAAAACATTTTTGTTTTTACCTTACTTAAAAAGTATCTGCATTGAAGCTGGGAAAAGACAACCCAGTAGCAAAGTCTATCTTTACATTATCAAATAAAGAAGATATCAAAACCGCGCATCTCAAAGCTTTATTTGTAGCAAGAAATGATACCCTATTATTGGTCAATTCCAACACACAATGAAGCATGGACCAGAGTACATAAAAGGTACAACAGTTTAAACATGGAAAATGATTTGAAAGAATGTACAAAATCGCATCCAGTAGGACTTGCAGTTTCCAAAGAATTGATTTTCTATGATCCTATAAACATGAAGGAAAACCTTTTTATGTGAGTGAACAATAAAAATAAGCTCACAAAGCAAATACACAAAAAAAAAACTTAAATCAATAAAGTGTTTTTCAAGCTTGCAACAATGTGACAATTAATAGCCAATTACCTTAGTTGCTTCAGCTTTGATTTGAGTGATTAGTCATTTCTGGATTTGCCAATTAAGACCACATTTGCCTATAACAAATGTAATAACTAAATGTCAGCAAACGTAATTCAAATGTGTCAAATGTTGAAGAAAGGTGTTCAATATTGGGCAAATGCATAAATTAAATGTGGCCACATAATGGCTGAATGTCCGCCTGTGGTATATATGATAAATGAATAACAAATTTCTCAAAGGTTTGCAATGTCAAATGTGGGTGTACACATACACACCTAGTGATTGCCCCTGACGTTGCGTAATGGTTTTGCAAATTCAGAAGAAAGATAGTTTCCGTGGAAAAACTGATCACTGCTCTCCTATTTCATGCATTCTATATGGAATTATCCTCTGGATAAGATTGTCAGTAGCAGGGCAATGGGTATTGATTATGTGGGCTTGGGCCCTAATACAGTTATTTTTTGTTACTTATATATGCATGTGACTTTTTCTCTCTTTATACAGGGGATGATGTCAAAATAAGACTTTTTTCCTGTCAGTAAATGTCTGCAAATTTTTCATTACCATAATACAGACTGTTAATGTCTCGGATTTAATAAGATCTTTGATTCAAAATTACATAAAATCATGTTTTATTGATTTTTTTGCTAAAAAATGCTGACAGATAGGATAAAAGTAATGAGGCAAAAAGTGTCTACAAGGAATCCAAAAAAATTTAACCCTAGTGACATAACTCATAAACACTTTGAAGGCGAAAGCAGTTTTCAAGCGCTCCAACTCTTTAATCAATTTCAGTTTGGTGGTACCTACTTGGTGTTGGTAAGGAAAAATGTAATTTCTTTGTGAAAAAATAGGTTTTTTTCCAGAAAAGGAAAAGGACAAAACGATAAAGTTGTGAAATGAACTACCTACTTACCGAACTCTTCAAAGAGTATTAATGACCATAAAAACCAATTTACACCGATAAACAAATAAATTTCTGCAAAGTTAAAATTCAAAAGTATAAAAGTAAACAAACTTTTTTTTAAGGTTATGGTTATTTACTATAAAATTAAATCTGCCATGGAGGTACCAAACAAATACATATAGACATATTTCCCATCCCATAAAGTTAGTCCCGTTTTTGGCCGGAGTCCGCCATGTTTGTGTGACCCATGACGTTGACGCTTATTTTTAACTCTGTCACGCTTCTTTTCTGTTATGCCAAATAGCGTTTCTGGGTAACTGGTCTGGACTTTGGACCGCTTTCAGAGTATTTCTGTCCTTTATTTTTTTGCTGAAAAAACCAACGATGGGAATACTCTGACAGAGCCCTAGAATTCCCAATCGAAAACGCTAAAAGTGAAATGACATTATGACATTCAAAATTGTATATTTTTGTAATGGTGATTTTGTGTTGTGTATTTATTGAGGATTGTTTTATACTTCCAGTCTACCTACACAAGTTTAAAAGTTTGTTAATTTAGAAGAGCATATCTATAATTAGAAAAACCAAACGTAAAAACGAAGAATAGTGGAACGACGTTCAACACAATGGAGAACTACGAAAGTGTGGTACTTGTAAAACCTGAAGTTTACGTGTTCAACATTCCTCCTCGATACTCCAATCGTGGTTATCGGTGAGTTTATTCCTTTTTTCAACAATCCACCCACTTCGGCTTTTAATGATAACGTCGGCAATCACTCTTGAAATTTAAAAAAAAAACACTACAGTATAGACTCCTAAATACACCAGATGTGGTAACAGATGCAAAGTATTCTCTAGGATTTAATTTCCTTTTTTCTGCTTTTATAGGGCTGCTGATTGGAACTTAGCTGAACCTCAGTGGACTGGCCGAATGCGCCTTATTTCAAAAGGTAATGAATTGGCTATAAAGTTGGAAGACAAAAACTCTGGAGAACTGTTTGCCAAATGTCCTATTGAAGCTTACCCTGGTGTTGCTATTGAGTCTGTGTCAGACTCTTCTAGATATTTTGTGTTAAGAATACAGGATGATAATGGTAAGAAATACAAATACACAACATTACACATCCATTATCATAAAAATATACCTATCTATAGCCTTTATTGTAACATTTAAGAGGCTACATTGAGTTCTATTCTGACTAACTTTTCTGCTGTACAGCTTTTCATTTAATTTTAATTCATGTAACTACAATCTTCTATCTGCCCAATTAATATTCAGATAAAGGATGTGGAAAGTTGTTAGGTAGTAGTCCTGAGGGCTGAAATAACCTGAAATAAAAATAAAAAAAAGTTAAAATAACCTCACTATCCAAATCTAATTCAAGAAAACTATCATTCCAAAAATAAATTGGTAAAATGTCTTTGAAAGATGTGGAGTGTCATTGTACTTTTTAGTAGCTAATCCATGAATCATGAAACATAAATTTATGGTAGTGTCCAGAACATTGATGATTTTGAAATAATTTTGAAAAAAAAATTGATTTTCTTTAGAAAAAGTTTATGGCATACTAGATATTCAGCAAAATACAAATTTTTATCAGTTTCTTTAAGCGGATCTAGCTAAACTAAGTATTACCGGATCTAGAACAAAAATGTAAATTAAAACTTTTATATAGTTCGTACATTATAACTTTACTTGCGCAGGCGGCCACAATATTTGTCCATTAGATTGGCACTTCTGAATTTTCAGCTCTTGTTTGCTACCCTGCTTCTGTAAGCCGAGTCCATAACTATGTGCATAACAAGGTGCAAAGTCAAAATCTCCCAATAAAATTTAATTTTGACAAAATCCAACCAATTGTCTTCAAGGAATCTGTTTACCTATGAAATTAGCTTAATGTCACTGTCAAAGGGGCCACCAGCAATCTCTTTTTAAAAATTGGACATTGTCTATTTTTTTCTGTTTTCGAGTCCGTGTGTTTCTATATAAATCCCACTAATTCTGTTTGGCTACTTGGAAGGTAGACCTAACTGGGAATACTTGGAAGGAAGCCCTAAATCCGATCACTCCAGAATTACGTACCACCAAGTGTATTATTCATATTGAGCAAATTGTTAATGTGTGGCATGAGAAGTAAATAGTGTCCGACCGGCAAGAATTTCAGCTTCAAATAATCTAGCTAAACAATAGAACTGATTTTTCTGACTCAAACTGGTAGCTAGGCAAGAGGTAGGTGTAATTTTCGAGAAAATTATGAATTTTACAGTTTTAGCTAGCAATTAGTGTCGCATGGGTTTAGATTAAAAATAAAGAGGAAAATACGCTAAGCTTATTGACTACAGAACCAGAACCCAACCTAATAGTGCCACAATTTCTACATATTAATGTATTGAGACATCCTAGAGCAGTCGACGGGAATAACACGATAATATTATGAGAAACCAGAGAGAGTAAATGTGAGGGACTTACGACGAGAATACACTGTGACTCGCCTCTGTCAGTCAGTACTAAATTTGTTAAAAATTGTAATTATTATTTTTTAATAAAAATCAGTTATCTTAAAAATGAATGTTTAATGGAATGAAATAAAAAAATATTAATCAGATGGTTTACATTACTTTAACTCTTCCTGGCAACGATAGAACCAAAAATTATAACCCCAAAAGTGATAAATATAACCTAAAGTATAGGACAATGCCTGTCATAATATACAAGGGGCAAAATGTCAAATTTACAAGACCTACTGCGCAAGTAAAGTTAAGGTGCGTTCTTATTACAGCTTCTTGCTTCCTGCGTCTGACGTCATTAATTTTCCATTGGTTAGGATTGACAGAAGCAAAATCTAAAAATAACAAGAAGCAATATCGGAAACGGAGCGTTCCCATTGCAGCTTCAAAACGTAGCTATTTCTGCCAGTGTCACCTGCGTCTCGTATCTCAGTCATTTGCAATTTGCAATATTTAAAAATAGAATTTGATGTTATTATTACAAAAATTCTAAAAAAAATATTGTTTTTGAATTTGTGCTAAAGTGGAGTTCACTTTCGTAGTATCCAGAAAACTTACTAGTTTTGGTCACTACATTTAAGTATTTAGCATGTATATTGTATAGCAAAAATATAAAAAAAATAGGAGTGGTCAAGGTACCAAAAGCTCAAAATTAAAAGATGTTTTGTTTTTGGATGTTTATTGCCTTTAAAGGTAAAATAATTAACTAGCAAACCTGTTCTAGATCCATTTTGCACACTCTTTCTGAAGTTTTAATATTTTAAACGATTACAAAACAAAGGGGTTTTGCGAACCGTTTGTTGTGTTTCTGTGTCAAACGCACAAAACAGAAGCAAGAAGTTGAAAATGTTTAACTTCTGGCAGGCTGTCATTTTCAAATATGGCTTCAACCAATAGAAAAATTAATGACGTCAGACGCAAGAAGCTGTAATGATAAAATTTCAACTTCTTGCTTCTTGTGTAATCGTTTAAAATATTAAAATTTCAGAGAGTGTGCAAAATGGATCTAGAACAGGTTTGTTTAGTTAATTATTTTACCTTTATAAGCAATAAACATCCAAAACCAAAACATCTTTTAATTTTGAGCTTTTGGTACCTTGACCACTCCTATTATTTTTTTTATATTTTTACTAAATATACATGCTAAATACTTAAATGTAGTGACCAAAACTAGTAAGTTTTCTGGATACTACGAAAATGATCTCTATTTTAGCTCAAATTCAAAAACAATTACTTTTTTATAATTTTTGTAATAATAACATCAAATTGTTGCATGGCCGAAATACGACACGCAGGACGCTTATTCTATAGGAAAGAGTGAAAGTGAAAGTGAGAATTGCTGGCCAATGGAATTCGTCAACAGAATTTTTTGACCAATCAAGGTTGTCAAAATTCTCACTTTCACGTTCACTCTTTCCTATAGAATAAGCGTCCAGGTGACACTTACAGCTAGAATTGACAGGTGACGGACAGAAATAGCTACGTTGTGAAGTTGCAATGAGAACGCACCGTTTCCGATAATTGCTTCTTGTTATTTTTAAATTTTGCTTCTGTCAATTCTAACCAATAGAAAATTAATGACGTCAGACGCAGGAAGCAAGAAGTGTAATGAGAACGCACCTTAATAATGTACGAACTATATATAATTGTACCTAAAACCAGAATATTCAATTTTTTTCTGACAGCTGCCATTTCTGAGTTATGACATAAATTTCTTTTTTTTTAAAATCGGAAACATATTTGGTTATGGCCTATTTAAAAAAGTCTTGGTGTAAAATGAGGCCAGTAAGTAGAGATCTGTTTTACAAAATGGCTATTTTTCTTTCCAGGTTTAGAATCAATCTGATTAGACCATCTTATTCAGAGAAATATCGTCTGCAACCTTTGCAGTATGTTTATATAATTTCTCTAGAACCAATAATAAGGTCCAGACTGATTTAAAGAAATATTCTACTCGCCTAAATTGAGTTAAAGAATTTGCAAAAACCAAATTTGGAATATTTCTTTAAATCGATCTAGGAGTTCTAGAGAAACCATGTAAATACAAAAGTTGTAATGTTTCTCTGAATAATATGGGCTAATCATATTTCTTTCAACTACTGTCATTTTTTTAATTATGATGTAACCTGGGAGAGAAAAATTGCCATTTTGGAAAACAGCTATTTACTTGCTGGTATATTTTAAAGCTAAGAAAAAGATTTTTGTAAATAGGCCATAACCAACTAAGCTTCCCATTTAAAAAAAGAGTAAGTTTATCCCATATCGTACAAATGACAGCTGTCAGACAACATGTGATTAGTCTAGCTTATTTGGGGTAAAAATTACATCCTTGCCATAGATCCAATAATTACTCTGCTAGATCGATTTAAGGAAACCATCAAAATCCTTTTCTATTGAAAATTCAAAGCCTGCTGGATGACGTTTCCTAATGAACACAGGGTATATCCGACTCACTGCAGTCTAGCTTCCTTTGCTGAAGATGCAGTTGTATTTTTTCAATGCCAATAATGCCACTCTAGATTGGAAATACATATCTGAACTAACCTGAATGAACCTGAATTAACCAGAGATAAGTAACCTGACCTAACAAATTATACATTTGCAACAGAAACTGAGTGTGTAATGAGAACTGAACTAACTAAAACAGGAAACTAAACTAACTAAAGAGATAGCTAAACTAACCTGAAATAACCTCAAAACGAAAACTAATCTAACCTAACAAAGAGACTGATATTTAAACTGACCTGAACTAATCTAAAGTAACCAAAACAAAAACTAAACTAACTTAGACTGTCAAAAACCTGGGTTCTTTTTACGTATATAGAATAATTTGGCTAAAAACATCAAATATCAGCCTTATTTGCTAAAAGCTCTAAAAAAAATTTTTATTTCATCAGGTTTTAAAACTTACTTTAATAATATAAATTGACAAAATTACAAACTTAGGTGACGGACCTTTATGGAACAAGTGGGCTAAAAAGTCCATAACAGTCCTTCATTTTTGAAAACTAAATCTAACATTTTTAGGTTAAATTGAAGAAAGCGCCATAAAATTATGTTTTTATATTATGTATTGAGACCTCCTTTTTTCTTATCATTTGCTAAAACCACAATTTTCCGTGATGGACCCTTATGGAACTTTTACCATTATTTTTTATGTAATGTATTTTATTCTGACTGAAATCTTCACTCAGTATGCGAAATTTTGATGATTGATATGGTTTAGAGCAAAACCAACAATCAGGGTTTACTGGCAAAAACAATAATCCTTTAACTGTTACTAGGATGAGAAGCAACTACTTATTGCCCTAGACCAGTGATGGGATTACTTCCCATCCTAGACCCGTAATGTGACACTTACACAAGATTTTAAAAAGACAGTAATGTCATCATTTCATATGTGGTTGAAAATAAAGGATTTTTTTGGATTTGTATACAGATAGACAGTGTAAACAGTTTGCTGTTTTCCTAGGTAGGACTGCCTATATTGGCCTAGGGTTTGGAGATAGATCTGATTCGTTTGATCTCAATGTGGCCCTTCAAGACCACTTTAAATGGGTAAAGAAAGAGAAACAGATCAGTGAGGAACCTAGCAGTGGTCCATCTCTAGATTTGGGTTTCAAAGAAGGAGAAACTATTAAAATCAACATGAAGATTACTGTGAGTTAGTGGGTGGACTAGTTTTGCCAAATATTAACACCACGTTGGGTTTCACAGAAAAAAGACGGTGAGAATTCAAAAGCAAAAAGTAAAACTGATGGGGGTGTTGGCGGTCTGGGTTTGCTCCCACCACCGCCCAGTGGAAAATTGCCAGCTCCCCCTGGCAGTTCACCTGCAGGTTCACCAGCCCACGCACCGAAACCTGACGGCTCAACCACGGGCGATTCTTGGGGCGAATTTGCGTCGGCACAAACCAGGTTAGTAATACTTCATGGTTAAATAAGATTAGAGTGAAAATGGGTTATTTTCTTTTAGTGGGTCTGCTCCTCCACAGACAGCATCTTCCAACAATACAAATTGGGTTCAGTTTTAGGTGGTTGAGTTATTGTGATAATTCGTTTTGTATGTATGCACTAGGTTTTAGATAGGTCAAACCTTTTAAAGTTTATCATTGGGTGTTGTTGGACAAATAGAGGTAATATTTTGTTGCCGCCTTGATACAAGATTGAGGAAGTTTTTAGCAGTATTTTTAGAACGTAGAAATCTGAAAGTGGTAAGAAAAAGAATATTTGAAGTCGGGAGAACACGCATATCAAAAAAAAAAAAATAGAAAAAAACAAAAACAGACAAGTGTCTTATATGTCTTATATTATTAACTTGAAGCTTTCAGATTGTTAATCTTTTCTAGATGCTTTGTGACAATTTTATAATTTGCTATTGAAAAAAAACAAGTTTTTAGTTTTCAGTTGTGCTTAAAATAACAGTTTTTCCATATGGATATTTCTTTCTTGATGTATAATACTATAAGTATTTGCTCATACCTATAAACCAACTTATTCGTAAGTTTTTGGTAGTTTATTGATCTGTACAGTAGTTATGTTGATTATTGTTGAACCTATAGATTATTTAAAAACAAGGCCAAGCCAAATCAACCTATACCCAGCATTTATGCGAAGCTTTAGACTTGTAAAAACGTGTTCTGCGATAGTGTAGCATGCAGGGGCACGAAAGTAAGTTTTACTTTGTTTGGATAGGTATGACTTAATGTGAATATAGTATACAGTCGTTGTTACTTACTAATATAAATTAAGAGTTGCTATTAATTTCTATATTGTTTAGCATGGTTTCATTCATGGAACTTTAATTTAATACATAACTTTATGTAAACATTTATACAACAGATCAGATAGATAAATTATTTAAAATGTTTGTCCTGGAAAAAAATTATGAAATGTAGCTTAGGATCTGTGAGACAGTTCTTATTTTGCTCGTTGTTTAACATAAATAATAATACACTTTCAATTATTTACATCATGCGTTCATAAAAAAAATCCTCAAGTAGGTCATGGAATTAGAACGCTAGGTCGGAGATGACTTCATAAAAACAATTGAAAGTCGAAAATGTCATAAAATATTCCGATTTTCATTTCTTTATGAACTTATCTCAGACAAGAGCTTTAATTCCATGGCTTACTACGAGGTTTTATTTTATGAACACTCTTTATATACTCTTATAAAACAGTGTACATTGATACTTACTTTGGTAGAAACTATGGTTTTTAAAGTAGTTTTGTTAATGACATTCCATTTGTTTTTCTATAATATAAAAGATATCTAGGAACTTTAAGTTTTTATTTTACCGATACTCTAAATTATGAGGCTGTGAAGGCTATCCCGGCCGGTCAAAATACAATCTAAAGTGTTTTCCGGGCTTTGAAGCCCTAGTCCAACGGAATTTCTTCCGGACTCTTCGTGTGTGTGTGTGTGTGATCTTCCGTGCTTCCGGACGTTGACTGATTCGACTGTGGTGAGCTCCGTGGTATTTATTTTCATGCCGTCGCGCTGCAGTGGTGGGACTGGGGTGGGGGTAGTGATGACGCGGGGTTTCGGCGTACTTCTACGAAAGGAAGCGAGTTCTACGAAATACTTTATTTCATAGAAATCGCTTCCAAACTGCATTTAGAAATGTAAGTGTGTTTTTTTTTTTTAATTTTATATCTATGTATTAATATCTATTTTGCTATATTATATTATCTTCTGGGGTAATTAATGGGTTAAGTGAGGAATCTGCGATTCGACTTCGCCCTTTGCAGTTCGTTTTTTGCTGGGTTTATTGTTTTTTTTTAGATTTACGTATGTAAGATTGAATTGCAATAAAGTCATTATTATTATTATTATTATTATTAATTTCCTCCTTCCTGTTGAAATTGTTGTCTTGTTTAAAGATCTCAATGGTCTCTCTCGTTAGTCTCGGATAGAAACTCTGCGAATGATACAAAATATGCACCTCGTTGAAAAGGATGTCGTGACCTTCGGAGAGAGCCTGCTCTGCTACTCCTGACTTTTGTGTTTGTCCCAGCCTGCAACTCCTCTTGTGTTCCGTAATCCTTGCGTTGACACTGCGTTTTGTGGTGCCAATGACTGAGCCACAGCTGCATGGAACTCGGTAAACTCCGGGTGCCGCTAGGGAATCTCTACGGTCTTTCACCGATCTCAAGCTCTGTTGCTGATGGCTGTATCCATTATAACCCAAGGCTCATGGGAAGCTTGCGCACACCGTTTATAGAAAACCAACACACATTGACCGATACCTCAAGAACGGATCAAATCATAATCCCAGACAGAAAAGGGGAGTCATAAATACTGTCTGTGAGAGCCAAGAGAATTTGTGAGCCGGCTGAATTGGAACGGGAATCGAAGCATCTGGAATAACGTGATAAGATGAAGAAGAGCGTGCATGGACTAGTTTACCATACATCCAAAAGGAACGGACAGGATCGGCAGGCTACTGGAAAACATGTCAAAACTGTCTTTAAACCCACTCGTACAATACAACAGAGACCTTGACAACTTGAGATCGGCCAAAGATCGCAGAGATCCCCCTATCGGTATCGGCACCCCGAGTTCCATGCAGCTGTGGCTCGGTATACATTGGCATCACAAAACGCAGGAGTTTCATTTCCTGTTCCAATTCAGCCGCAAATTCTCTTGACTCTCAGAGACAGAATCTTTATGACTCCTCTTTTCTGGCTGGGATGATGATTTGATCTGTTATTGAGGTAGCGGTCAGTGTGTGTTGGTTTTCTATAAACAGTGTGCGCCCTTTATGGAAATTTTCGAGGCCAAGACGTTGGCAACGGCAAATAAGAAGCCAAAGTGCTGGTTTCGTTACGTGGACGACATCTTTGGTATTTGGAGCCATGGCCACCACAGTTGAATCAGTCAACGTTGGGAAGCACTGAGATCACTTCGCGTTTGATAATGTCTGCCGCAGCTGTAGACGGAACGTCAGGAACAAATTCCATTAAACCAAGGCTTCAAAGCCCGGAAAACACACTATTGTATTGATTAAATTTTGAGCGCCCGTGAAAGCCTTCACAGTCTTAGAAAATTCGTACTTTTAACAGCGTTTTCGAGAGACCGCTCTGAGAGTATTGTCATCCTTAAATTTCTATTGAGAAAATAAAGAATGAGAATACTCTCAGAGCTCTCTAAGAACCACCTCCCGAAAACGCCATTAACGTTAATAGCGTCATATTAACGTTAACGTTTTTTTTTCTACGGCCATGTAAAAATAAACAACTTTTGTCGCATCTTGCCCTAGCTGAAAACGTAATTTTCGCTTCTAGTGAGAGAAAATCCCATAGCTTGAACTTTCGTCTCTAGTGACGAAAGTAAGTTGTCCTAATTTCGCCTGTATAGCGCCAATTAAATACGATTCAATTGGTCTAATATTGTAAGACACTATGGAAAAGATATCTTACAAAAACATGTATATTTTGCCCGCCTGGGCCTCAGAAAAGCAAATCAAAGTGTTGAAATTTGACCAAACTGAAGATATTGACAATCGAGGTGTCATTTTGACAATGACGCGCCTTAATTTTTAAAGGAATACTCTCTAGAGATTGTTTGTACAGTTAATGACGACTTAATGTTAGCATGGTCGAAGAAAAAGTATAGGTAGTGTGTTTTACTCGTAATCGAGAACATTGTTCAACAAACTGTTCTCTTGCGGGAGAAAATGCTGTTTTCGTCACTTGTTAAAAAATATACTATTTTATGTTGAACTTTAGTAGTAGGTTTTTGGATATAATACAAACATAAAAACGAGCTCTCATTTTAAAATTAAAATATGCCGACGTTTCGATTGTGTATTGCAAGATTTCTTAGGGCTTTTTTAGATTGAGAACATAGTTGGGTTGACTGTGAGTAGAATTCAGTGTATCAGTACACATTATAGAAAAGTGCAAAAAAAAAAGAAAACCCAAAGGCGATACCAAACCGAGGAAGATTAGATACATGATCAAAACGTCGGCATATTTGAAAACGAGAGCTGGTTTTTATTTTCGTCCTATAGGTACCTGAAAACCCACTACTATCTGTTGTTAATAAAGTGCACTTGTTTATAAAACGAAAATCGTATAATGTGCGACGGATAAGGGCCTCTAACGAGCTTGTGTTTTACAACATGTCGCGCGTGCTTTAAGTGGCTCTTTATACACTTGAGCATACAGAGAGAACGTAGTCCCCCCCCCTGTAACCTTTTTTATTTTAGATGTCTGAAACTAAGACAACCGTGTTCTCACAAGGGTTTTCTACAAAGGACAACCAGTATATATTAACGAGCGGGAACCATTGTGAAATAGTACCCTATAAGGTACTGTATGGAACAAAAAGAAACCTATTTGAAAAATGGTGTAAAAATAATTTATTGATATCTATATACAGTGTACGTACAGTTACTACAAAATAAATAATATCAAAATGTGATTGGACTTAATAAAAAAGCAGTTTTCACGACTTTTCACAAACACGTCAGTCTTGCCAAGAATATACATTTAGAGTGGTAAGGGTCGTTCTTTTCCCGTGGGATACAAATTTAACGAAATTATATGCGCCAGATAACTTATGTGGTCTGCCTTTAGTTTACCCCTGATAAAGAAACAGAACAGCAAATATAAAGGATTGTCTGATGAGTTACAGAAACAGGTAAAAGTGTTCTCGTCTAACCAACGTCAAATAGTATATTATAAACCAAGGTTGTGAAGTACATTATTATGACCCGAACGTCAAGTTCCCCTAACCTGAAGCGCGTAGCGCTGAGGGATCTAAGACGTGAGGGTCATAAGTAGTTCACAACCGCGGTGTATATACGATTTTTTCCACTACTAGACTCGATAAATCTACAACAGAAAATTGCCTAAATTAGTAAGATAGCGCTCCGCATATTTTATTATTAAGAACAGGCGCGTCTTCAACCCATATGGAGGCTTCGTTCGTCATTATAGACCGCTTATGTTCAATTGCTTTATAAGCAAAACAAGAAAACCTACTTTACAGTCATTTTGCTGGACTTTAACGGTCCGTATTAAAGCTAGTAGTGGAAAAAAAGTGTTATTCTTACACATTACTATGAAATCTAGGCTAGACCGAATGAAAAGTAACAATACCAGAAAATTTTATTTGAATCATACTCGGAAAAAGAATGACGATTATGACTGTACATTGTGACTTGGTTCACAGAATAAGGAATAATACATTATACCAGTAACGTCAGTCGGTCGAAAAATCAAAACTCCTTTCTCCCTGCCTCGACCGCCGACTGTGCACCACCAAACCGGTTTTGACAGGGCATCGATGATGCTTGAGTGATACACAGCGAGTCCAGCTCGGCGGTAAATTTAATTTGAGTGGATAGTACACAGTGTCTTTTAAAAATGACAGGAAAAAATTTGTGTTCAGTGGATCCATGCGAAAGTCGTTTAAGAGAAGAAATTACATTTTTTAAATGTCCACAGGATCAAAAATGTACATATGTATTAAATTGTATAAATCCGAAATAATATAGTACAGAAAATGATGTAGTTATTACAAAAATAATGGTCTCCTAATAAACCCATTATTTATTACATTATCTATGTAGAAATATTACAAAGGTAAAATTATCCATAATTAAAGAAATAAAATTACGTTTAAAAAAAACCCCGTAGCACACTCCTAGAAAGATTCCATGCAACGGCAGCTATATCGCATTTACAAGTCCCTCGTAACTACTCGAGAAAATAGCCGGGCGCAGGTGCGCGCGGCACGCTTAAGTTTTGGAAACATCAAAGTGCCGACACGAACTGACGATACTGATATAATGTACAGGGTGTTCATTACAAAACTTCATCTGGCAGGCTATGAAATTTTGACAGAAAAGGATGACATAATCATAGTGAATGGACTTTTCTTACTCCATCCTTTTCTTTTGACATTTAATAGCCAACTAGATGAAGTTTTATAATGAACATGGGGTATTATTTCTTATATTGTGCTTGTTTTATTGCACATTAATTCAGAGCCACACTTTCACCTACAAAAAAATCAGGATTAAGAATAATTTGCAAAACATTACACAAGAAGGCTTACGCGTCCAAAATTATGTTGCTGCTATACGTCTCTGTTTACCAGCGACGAATATTTCGGTGCTCTCTGACATAACAATCTAGACCAATTTTTTCTAAAACCCCTGTTATGGGGTCTACTTGTGTTCAATCCCAAGCACAGCTTGGATACGAAAGGCAATTTGTTCCAATCTTTTAATGGTATGCCCAATGACACCAACATTACTTGCTGCAGGAGCAGTAACCAGAGCAGGAACGCTATTAAAATACTGTAGACTGCTGACACAAATGCCAATCCCAGCCTAAAAGAACTATTTGTTTCCTGTGCCTAAAATCGAGTACAGACCTGAACATTTCGACGAACATTGAGAAATACAACAAGCCGAACTTTCAGGTCTGTACGCGGCTAAAGCCTGAGTGGTAACAGCGTTTTGTGTGGCGTGCAGCGTTCCGACTTTAAGCGTTGTTTTTTCGCGGTCTAAGTAAACAGGCAGCGTTTAGTACAGCCAGACGTGATTTGAAATAATTTGAATTACTGTCAACTATCATAGTTATGATCATAACTAGTTTCGTGATGTTTGGAGGCGTAGGAATTTGGATTTTTTTTTTAATTTTCAGCTTGTAGACTGAAAATGTTTATTGTTGAATTTCGCGCTATTTTGAACATTTGAATTTCCCGCGTACGTTTGGTGACTTTTTGTGCCATCACTTGCTTGGTATCACCAAACAAGTGCATGATGGCGTGGATATGGCGTAAAGCACTTTATGTATTTTTATGTTTATGAGAAGTTTTTTTTTATATCACCCTGAGAAAATTATGGAAATAAAACTGTAAATTGTTTAGATATTATTGTTGAATGATGCCCAAACCCCCCCTCCGCCATACAACAACAGAAGTAGGATGGAGCCGACGAAATTTCCACTTATGAGGACGATGTAAGCAGATTTAAAAAATACCACGTTATGATGGAGGGTGCTCCTAAGGAACCCCAAGATGGATCTCGTAGGGAAGATGAATGAAGACCTTGTATAGGTAGGGCTCTGCTACTTCAGCAGGATGCTATCCAAGGAACTGTTTAAGAATAGAAATAGTTCGAGCACTCCTTTCATATCTGCGAAATACTGACAATTTTTGCTGTGGCGTTTTTAGACGGAATACGAGGGTCTGAATTCCAAAGCTAATGTGAGTGATGTGGGTTTTACGTACAAGGGCAGGCCGATGTTCTACTTATCACGTCGACACTGTATATTACACTGCTAGCCAGAGTAGAGATCTTGGGTAGAGGACAGGGATAGAAAGCTTCGGCGCCAACCGTCGAGTGATCGAACTGGTTATATTACTCAACGGTATCCAAGGGGCCCGAGCAGACCAGAGTGGTCTTGCGCCAGTGCAGTCTGCTTCAGTTTCTCCGAAAAATTCCGAATTAGCAGATCTTCTGCCAGATTCCTCTGGATAGGCGCAAAACATTAAGAATTGGATAGAACGAGTGGATTCTGTTCAGAATGTGTATCAAATATTGAACAAGGTAATGCAGTTAGTAGCGATAGGACAGTGACGGGGTACTGCTAAGAAATAGTTTCTATCTAAAGTGGATTATCTTGGAATGCCATGGAATATCCTAAAGGAAGAAATGCGACGGTTTTTCTCTAACCGACCAAATAGGGTAGCATTAGGAAAAGCATTTGAGACTCGACATTGGCGTCGCGAAGAGAAATTCATTGATTACTTAATTGATGGGTTAGATGATGTAAGATGCAGAATCAGGCTCGCATAGCAAATTTTAGACTCTGGACTAATTGTTGAATATGATAAAAAATGTTACTAATAGATCTGCTTCTACTATAAGCCAGCTGCTCATCGACAGGGTAGGCCTGTTCCCCCACAACAAATCCACCTGGATCAATTAAGTTTTAGAACTGTAATAAGGAGGGACATCTAGCGAGTAAGTGTCCCAAACCTAGGAGAGCTCCTGGCAGCTGTATCAAGTCAGCATCAGTTTAGGGCTTGCCCACAACGCAGGAGAGGAGAATCCACTGATGCTGGTGCAAGAACGTTCTATTTTGCCAGAAGGCAAAATTGATAGAAATCAATTAGAGGTGGGTATCCATTACAGGGGTATTTTCTATCCATTAGAGGTGGACTTTCCAGATGTCCAAGTACGTGTAAATGCTATATTAGACTCCGGCGGTCCAATATCTATGCTTCTCGAGAGTTTTATCTTCCGATTTTACGTTATGTGATCTGAATTTTAAGCAACCTGACTTGACAGGAATTAATATTTCCAAATTAATTATTAAAGAGTGTTATACTGTGGATATTTTAGTAGATGTATTGAAATACCATTTTCAATTATACAAAGTTTCTGAAGGTGCTGTCTGCTAGTTGCTTCTTGGGTAGACACTTTTTAAATTACCCAAACGTCAAGGAAATTATTTTCAGCAGAGCAGGTGCTAAAGTAACATCAGAACATGTTTGTCTAAAGCTTTTCATTATATTTGTCGGAAAAGTAGGCCATGGAAATTTGACAGATTGCCCCCCGTATAATATTTGAACTGTGTCAGTTTTATTGGTTACATTGACATAATTTAAAGGTTATAAAATGCTCCCATTACACAAAAAGTATTTCCCAGAACTTACCAAAAATAATAGTTGTAAGCGAAAATAATAAATCCATGTACTAGAGCTGATACTACGTTTTTCAGGACAAATACTGGGCAGAAGTAATTTTTAGGACAACAAATTTTCTTATACTACAGCCGGGACATCGAGTTTTCCTAACCCTGTGCACCATAATATATATTAAGAGAAGGTTTGTTAACACTGAACCACTAAAAAGTCTTACGTAAATGGCTCTTATTCCTGGAACCATAAAATCTTTCTATTAAAAGTATCTTTGCAGTTATCAATATATATATATATATATCTATTCACTGTATATTAGCTCTTTTACAAAAGGTTAACATTGCTTCCTTCACTGTAGAAATCTACAAAAAGGGAGGAACATACTCATGCTATGAAACAAGGTGCACATAAAATGCATTCATACCGGCCTGAAATGTTGACCAGGAACAGTGTTTATCTGCACTTCGGATATGGTAGGTACAACTGTCTGCCTCAGAACACTAGGCTTCTTTCCAAGGGGTAGTTCGGCAGATAAATTAAAAACGTTCTTCTTAAATGTGCTAGTTACTGAGTGATTTTGAGACAATATATAAGCTAATAAAAACTTTTTTTAATATAATGCGAGGAATTATAATCGAGCAACGTCGAGGAAATTAACTCGATTTACTCAAAAGTCAAACTGATGGCAGATATTAAAGTAAAACTACATTAACCATCATGACAACTTGTAGGGAAGTTGTTATTGGCATTTACCTTCACCTGCTTTTAATTTACTGGTTAAAATCTTGTCAATCACATTTTTGGCAAATCAGTTTATGGATAACTAGTATGTCGCGTTTTTGGCGGAATCTTTCCTTTACGGTTTTTATAACATATCCATTAACATTGACATCTACAAGCCAATACGAATTTCGTAAAACGGCGTTTAGTCTTATACCTGTCCCGCAACTTTTACAAGGTATATTACTAAAATATTTCAGGATTGAAGTGAGGCAGGAAAAGTACAGATATATCTTGATGACATTATGGTGGCAACGAAAACCTATCAGGATAATTTACAAAATTTTTGGTGGAGTATTTGAGCGGTTAGCTAAGAATTTGTTGGCTGTATTTGCCATGTTTTTGACAAAATTATGGAAATAAAATGCTGATATGTTTAAATATTATTGTTGCATGATGCCCAAACGCGCTACAAGTTATTCCGATCTTTTCTTCGCTGTACGCAAACATGCACGCTTACTTAAACGCTCAGCTAGTCGCCACTAAGGACACTCATACTACAAATGATACATAAGCCGCTGCACGCTACTAATAAACGCAGAACGCGGGCACCAAGGCCTTACACTTATACATATATGTTTCTTCAGTATGGACTTACTCAAACTGATAATATACATCAGAACAGTCATCAGGCAACAGTATGGTTTTCACAAATTCAAAAGGATGACAAACTGATGTCAGTGTCAGATTTGAGCTGTACAGCAGGGCAGCTATTGCAAAAAATAAGGACAGCATAAATAATCCTTGATTCTGCCTGCTAATGCAGCAGTCAAACCTACAAGAGCCACCTATAGTTTGTGATTGAGACAATTGTGTGTTTATATAACTTACCAAACACAATGATGGTCCTTATCCGGTATCCTGCTAGTATCACATATTTTACATGGATAAAATCCCACTACATCCTTCCCATTCAAGCTTATTTCAGTCTCATTCTCTAACACAGATGTCAGCTGATTGGCCCTCATTTTTGTAAAGTAGAGGCACATCACAAATCCGAAAATTAAGATGCTCAGGGCAATATTCTCTTCAACCAAGATTTCCAAGAATGGAATAACAACAAACTCAAATATAAAGTAAAGAAGAATTATGGACGTGACTGTCCACACAAAGAAAAACTTCGTTCTGGGTACTGTTTTAATGAGAAAGTTGAATATGAGGGAAATAAACATTCCCACTGTTGTAAACGCAAACACTGTCCACCAAAGCGAGTTGGCAGCTATTAGAAACATCAGGGGCAAGATGATTATGGGCAAGATCGCATCAAATGCTACTTGCTTGGCACCACCAATCCATGGCACGCGAATCCTGTCTCTCATTGTGTTCACTAAACCAAGTTTGTTCTGTTCCGAAACCTGTCGGCCTTTTATTAAACTGAAAAAGAACACATACTTCAGTTATAAATTCAGCTACTGAACATCTGATAAGTATGAGGCTATTAAGATTATGTGGAGCAGAATGGCAAAAGATACTTCTATAAAAGAATCTAGATAGATAAGACAGATAATTTTTGGTTGACAGCATGAGTTCTTATATTGAGATGCTGGGTGTCTTGATGACCCAGTGATTGTGATTAATTTAGAGACATATGGTGTGATTGATTTAGAGTAAGCTGCTGCTTAAGGCTCAATTTTTTTTCCATAAATATTTTTTGATCTAAATATAACATTTTGATGAAATTCAGAATAAGAGTTTTCTTGAGGAGAACACTGCAAGTATGTATGAAATCAATTCTGCTGTAAGCTGTAGAAAGCAGCACGTGTAGTAATGTCTTGTGTTAAATATGACCTAACTTTCTCAGTACAGTGTATTTCGACCCCCTAGTACTTTGCAGTTGTTCCTTAATTAATTCTAAACAAAAAAGGTGTACTTAATGCAAAGCTCTCAAAACAAACATTTTAGAGATCTCTGCAATTAAAGATTTCAATAAATTTGCACCATTTCACTATCAATTTAAGACACACAGAATTTCTATGTTTTTTTTTCTATAAGTAGATATTTGGGGGTCATAATTAAATCAAAGAATTGTTGGATAATTCCTAAAATATAGCAAAAAACAATGTAAATAAAATTACTATGAATACAAGCTCTTTTTCAAAGTAAATATAAAAAGTGTTCTCCCCATTTATCACAATGACATTGGTGACCAAGTTAGTGACCCTTTTGTCTTTTGATTTGATATACCACCAACTGAATTTCAGTCAAGTAAATGGCATACACTTGTAAATTGTTGATCAAACCACCCTGTATAAATATCCATATATATAGTCTTAACTATAATAATCTTTTTACTGAATCTTAGATACATACAGACTTATACACAGACATATAGACATACCTATATACAGGCTATGGTATATTAGTTGTACCTACTTATTAACATTTTACTAATTATTAAAGACTTCCTGCTAAAATGTGTGTTCCACCATTGTGTTCCCACCATTGCTATCTCTAAAAGGTAAAAGTTGCAAGGTCACTTAAATTAGCAAAAGTTGACTTTTGTTGAGTTAGTTTAAGATCCAACCAAGATATTGAGGACTTGAAAAATAAAATTACACTTGCATGACAATTTATTACACCTAGAACACTACCTATTTTAACAAGGAGAGCATTCTGACCATTTGGACAGGATAGTTAGCGTAATAAGGAAATTTAGTGTGGAGCTTTTTTAAACTAATTAATTAAATAAAAACTTGTTATAACAATGGATTTTCTAGGTAAAGGCAACCATGAATTTATTTAAGTAATACATTGAACTTTTATGAATGACAAGCACTTTTGAAATGAAATAAAAATTCCAAATCCATATTTAAAAAAAATGAGTTGGTAACCATAATTCAGTTATTAAAAGATACATAATGCCATGCAAGAACTACCTATGCCATTTTGTACAGATTCAAAAGTTATTACACTTTCTAATTAAAAGTTTTCTTGTATTATGAATAATTCACAAAATACAGGAGATTGAAGGTTTGAGAAATTTTCACTTTTGTCCAAATAACTCGGAAACTCAACAAAAAACAACTCTCCTAATTCAAGGGACCTTGCAACTCTTACCATTTCGGAGATAGCAATGATGGGAACACATAAAAGAAACACCCTTTACAATAGCTTAAACCAAACGTAAAGTTATGGAGAATTATCAGTCATTGATTAGCACTTTTAGTAGTGGTCATTCTCAAACAGGGTGGTATCATTTGGTGTAAACTTATCACTTTCTGAGGACTCTCCAGAGTTTTTTTTTATCTAGTATTGGTTTACTTTGAGTAGGTACCTTGAAATTCAATGACTATCAGTTAAAGTGTTTAATGTTACTGGTATGTAGTGAAATGTAGGCATGATTTATAATTATTTAGGATAATTTGCAATACTTTGCATTTCACAGACTTGGACCTTGGCAAATTCTGTGCAAAACACTGGGCAAAACAATTTTGTAATTGGTTATCCAAAAATATAAATAAACATTAGGTTACAATTAATTAAACTTCTCTATATTATTGTGTGAATAATAAACATTCCACCGGCTACGGAGGGACCCAAAAATCATTGTTAGAATAGCCTAGGCCTAGTCTGTAGCGGAGCAGGAATGTTGGTTGGATACTCACCTGTCAACAGCCTCATCCAGATCGACACAATTGCAAAGACAGGCCAAAATGTGGTTTCGTTCGTTGTATAAATCATAATATTCACAGCAACATAAATCCCTACCTTCATTATTCATAATTTTTCATTTGAGCCTAATATTTTATATCATTTACTTTCTTCATAAACTTTAAAACAAACATAACATCTGAAAAATCTTCCTCCTTCTATCGAGTTTAGTTTAGACTACGTATTCGATTGGCGGCTCTAGATCGCTCTGAGAGTATGGCGATCTTTACTCTCTTGTTGAGAAAACAAAGAACGGCAGTAGTTCCAGTGCACTATAGAGCCGTCATCCAAAAAAAGCGTTTATCATTCACCAACCACCTAGGAGTTACATAAAGCAGGTAGAGTATGTAGAGTATTTATTTTTTATTATGTCACCCTTTTCTTTTCTGTCAAAATTTCATAGCCTGCTAAATGAAGTTTTATAATGAACATCCCCTAGATAATATCGGATTGCCTGACATACATGATCTAGATGAGATGTTTATGCTAGGGTCAAATTAAATTCGATGTAAAAAGTTCTTCGTTTTCTTACACAGATTCGACAGCTCCTACTCGAACTACTCTGACAGACTATCAGTCTTTTCGAACATCTGATCTAGTTCGCCTTGAGAGTATTGCCATCTTTACACTCTTACCAAGAAACAAAGGACGGGAATACTCTCAAACCACCCTAGGCGCACCACCCGAAAACACATATATGGTTCATGCTTATCGCTAGATCCAGAAATTTTGTCATTCCTCCCATTCCTCGCCCTATTTCCTGTTTCTCGTTTTTTGTTTTGTGCAATCAGTTTTATTTTCTTTCAATACTCAATGGTTTGTAATTTCACATATTTCGATAACCGAGTTTAAAAGAAATTGCCAATGCTTACTCATCGGTGAATCAGTTAATCGGGCCGCAGTACTTTCGCAAGCTATGTTGAATATTCTTGGACAACAGATCCAAATTTGTGATCCGAATTTGCAGCTTCAACAAACCTGTTGCTTGTTTAGAAAATAATTAGATTTGTTTATGTGATGTGGTGTTTATGGCGGCTCGTTCATAGGTTGCAGTAATTTAAATAACTCAGTGTTACACAATGGGGTTGTCCTTTACCAGGGAGCCTGAAGAGAAGGATGGTACTGAAACTCCAGACTACACCTCAATGGCTGGGTCTAAACTGCACGGCAGGCAGGCCAGCATCAGGCAGAGCACCATTAAAGCAAAGGCCAAACAGACTATGCCTGAGCCAGGGGAGTTGGAGCGGAGATTTACAAAAGTTTTGGTAAGAGCCCCATAACTATATTTTCATGAAGAACAGTCTAAATGACCAATGATCCATTGTAAATTATTTATATCAGTGCATTTCATTCATTTCATATTCATCACTTTCCTTCTCACAGTTTAAATTGTTCCAATTAAGTCCTATCATTTCTTTACACTTAGGTTTACTTAAACACTACAGGTAAACACTGGTAATTATTTAATGACTCATCAGCTTTCATTGAGAAGATCAAGGTTCTTATGAAATGCTATATAAATTATACATTTAATATTTAATGCATTTATTATCATACAAGTATTCTTCACTTTAATGTAACAATTAAGTAACAATCTGGTACATACATAATAAATAGCAAAAATGATTAGGAATTTAAATTATACTCTCAAGGTCTTTTATAAAGCCATGCCATGCTTGATGGAAATGACATCATCTTTATGGTTTTACTTCCACAACCACATGAGCCTTTATTTCCTGCACACAATTATAATTTTTGAATGTTGCCTGTTATTGGAGTTTACTTATTTCTTGCTTGATATTATGTGGATTATACTCATGTTTCTTATCTTATCAACCAATGGGAGAGTAAGGGCTTGGTGGAACAAACAATAATGTTTTTTTTTACAACCATGTAAAAATAGACAACTTTTGTCATATAATTCCCTAGCTGAGCTGAAAATGCAATTTTCACCTCTAGTGAGAGAAAGTTCCATATTTAGCGATTAACTTTCTTCTTTAGTGATGAAAGTAAGTTATTCTAGATAGAGACTTGAGGAAACCAGCACAAACAAATATTGCCCTACACACACTGTAGGTCACAGGATCAAAGTAATGAAGGCACTCAATTATCATCTCCCTTACTTCAGAGATAAGAACAGAATCTCTGGCGATTTGTTTAATAACATGGTGGCCCTAATGGCAGCTCTCCAGTTCTTACATAAATGTAGTATAATATTCCTGAACTGTAATTTTAATTTGGAGTGCCTAATAGTAAAAAATGGTTAAAACTGAAGCTAAAAAAACATAAAAAATTTTAAAACAAAAAAATAGTTTCAATCATTTAAAATTGCTGACCACAGGAAAATAACTTTTTAACTAAATAAGGCCGGATGCATGAAAAAGTGCCTTCATAATTTGCCACTGCATATAGTCAAGTTGGAAACTCGAATCTCAAACACTGACAAGACATGAGAACTAACAACACCCTCATAATTTTGAATGTCTAATATCAATAACTAGGTTGTAATGTAATAATTTAAAAAACAGTTTCTCCATGGGTCATGATTATTTTCCCTCTACAATTCTAAAATTCTGTAACAACAAAGTGGCAAACCTTGTAGCAAACCCTTGTGCTATCTGATAAATAAATGTTTTACTTATGCTGTCTCCTATGCTCTGTCAAGTCGAAATAACAAAAAACTAGATATACACTTTTTTCAAAATTCCTTTCGTCTTCAGAATACAGGGTGTTCAAATTTTATCAAAAAATTACAAATTTTTGAATTTCTCCGAGATTACTTATGATATAAAAATGAAATTTAGCCTCGAATTTAGCGGTTTATAACAGTTGTTATCCATACATTTTGTGCAAAAAAAACAAAAAAATAAAATCCCTCTAATTCTTCTACTGATATCGTATTGTCGAGGTTATTTTCATGTAAAGCTGTCCTTTTTTTAATGCTTGGTTTTTATTTTTAGATCTAAAGCAGACTAAGTTAGGAAAAAACCATCAAGGAAAAAACAAAAAGGAGCTTTTTTGCTTCCAATTATATGGAACCCAGCATGGGACAATCAAAACTGATTTATATTATTCAAAAACCATAAAGTGCCATTTTGTTTTAAAATTTGTTCTTTATAAATTCGTAGCTTTATTTCCATATGCACATCTCTGGTAGATTTAAAAACTTTATTTTTTTTGCAAACAATGTACTGATAGTAACTGTTACAAACTACTATCAAAAAAGTTGTAAATTTGAAATTTTTTGATAAAATTTAAACATGCAGTATTTTGAAAGCAAAACGGATTTCAACAAAAGTGTATACAAACTTTTTTGTTATTTCGAATTCCTCTGGCGCGTGATGCTATGCCTAGCACTTTTTTCTTTGTCACCCTGTATAAGTATCCTTAAAGTTAAGGCATACTTTTTCGTAAATCCAAAGTAACCATGCTAAGACAATGTCAATTAGTATCTAAGGATTTTTCAGTAACTTTAAGGATATTTAAAAATTAAAAAAGGGCTTATTGGTGCATGCTACTCGGCCTAAACGCGTATTTAGGGTAACCCGAAGGGTAACCATTATATTGCCCATTTTTTGTCAGGTTAATAGCCATTGGCTGGAGACGTGCCAATTGTGGCAACACTAAAACAAAATTTCCTAAAAAACCTTAAGCGCAACACCGGCTATATACTTACTCTACTTATGAACAACATTTCTTGATACAAAAAAGTAATGGTACAACATTTAGTTAATTTAGAAAATAATATTATTTATAGATAGAGAAATAGAGAATTAGGGAAAGAAATCAAGTAAGAAAGGTTGTCAAAAACGACTGGTCTTATTTGTAAAGTCTTATGAACGGATCTGTAACCCTGAGGCGTTGTTAAGGGAAAGGGAAAAGCAATTATAATAAAACATGGCTACGGAAAAAAGATGAACCCGAAAATAAACCGGATCAGTGTGGAAACCCCGTCAATGACAGTGTCATGGCTGAGACTCGGACTAAGATTATAGCTTCGCTAGAGATACATGTTGAGGAATATTATGCAGTGAGCAATAATAACCAATACTTTATTGGGAGAGAGGAAGTAGAAAAAAAAATAACTTTAAGATGAAGTTCCTTAAGTCTGAACTCTCTCAATATGTTTGGCCTCGCAATGATGATACTGACACTGTGGATAGAAAATACATTTTCTATGGCCCTATTTCTTTGAAAGGAAGTCGATCTTTTGAGTTGACTTGAGAAGATTCATTCAATATTACAAAACACTTTAAATCATTTAGCCATAGCTTTTTTCCCAAATAGCCGTTTGTAAAAGTTAGTATCCTCGGTGTACCTATACAGGAGATACTGTCAAACTTCCGAGGTTCCACAGTAGTTCTGCCTTATTGTGCATGGGCATCACGCTGATTTATCTTCTACAATCAGTCACTTTTTGTGCATGCACCTACCCTAGATACTCAATCCTCATTATTATAACTCAATCAAACATTCAAACTGAAAAGTGGTTTATGAATTTTTCTGTGTACTTAATTTGATTTCAATTCAAGAATCAACTCATTTGGACCAATGTAAACTCGATATAAACCTCTCTTAACATATGTCTGTGTATTTTGTTTGTAAGCTCCTTTGTAAGTATGTTCAGGGTATCCCATTTTCGGCAATTTTGCGGAGGATCTCCCTTGTTTTTAAAGATAGAGGGTTACCATTCCCGCGACAGTGTGCTACTTTTTTGCGAAATTAAAGATGGCGCCAGCATAATTTATCAAAGCCTTTTGGTTTTTGAAATACAGGGTCGAATTGAAAATTATCACTTTTGAGTTATTGTTAAATTTATCAAAGTTATGTATGCTTATAGAATTTTTACCATAGAATCTATTGGCGTAGCTAGTTTTTTACTACAAGACATAATTTCGCCGCAATAAAACAGACGTAAGTTTTGACACATTGACAAGTTTTTCAAAAAACGATAACAAAAAATGTTGTATTTTTAAATTGTGACTGAACCATTATGTGCAGATGAAAACTAGATGAGCCACTGGATTTTACGTAAAAAGAACTACTGGAGAGCAGTTCAGTTCACCTTGTATCACCCAGAGCAACATCACCCTTTATCTCAAAAACCAAAGGGGCTATAAAAATTCTGTTGGCGCCATCTTCAATTTTACAAAAAAGTAGCACACCGTCGCGAGAACCGCAACTTTCTATCTTTAAAATAAGGCAGATACCACTCAAAAGTGCCGTAAATGGCATATCCTGTACTTTATGGTATGTACTGTATATCCCGGTATTAAAATATTTTGTAGGTGTCAGGGAATGTCTAACAGTAGCTATGTGTTTTATACTATAGATACTCGCAATTACACTTGTATGCAATAAACATTAATAAAATATTAATACTTACTCAGGTTATAGAACTGGGTATACATGAACTATGAAATTAGAACAACTTACTTTCGTCACTGGAGACGTAAGTTAACGTTATGGGATTTTCTCTCACTAGAGACGAAAGTTACGTTTTCGGCTAGGGCAAGGTATGACGAAAGTTGTTTATTCTTACATGGTCGTAGAAAAAAGATTTTTTCGCTTGCTGTGAATAGTAACTACCACCACTCAACCAAATATTTAAAACGTCATTGTCACTTTGATTTAAATTTTCAGATTGTGTCTTCAGTTATGCTCAGTTGTGATTCACATTATTTGAAATTGATCGTTTGCATAAAAAAAGTTGTATGCATTACGAGCAAAAAGTAGCTTTTTTGCTCCCGAGTGATTGACGCTCTCCGCTTCGCCTCGAGCGACAAACTTCACTCACTCTCCGAGCAAAAAAGTTGTACTTTTCGCTCTTAATACATAATTAACTATTTTGTTTGTTAATTTTTAATAGTGTTACTCAAAAATATAGGTATATGAATCTCTATGTCGTGATGTATTATACTATAATATTTGCTACCTATGGTACCAGTACCTACTGCCTGTGGTATAACATGTTGGTTCGACTGTATTAGTATTTAATGTTCAATGAAATGATTTACTAAGTTAGCTAAAAGCTGTTGGGAGATTAGGATGAAGTAATAAAAATACCGTCAAAGTGTGATGATCACAGACTAATAAGTTTGATGAGTCAGGTTCTGAAGATCTTTATAAAAATTATACATACTAGAATATACAAAAAATGTGAGGCTGAAACATCAAACACACAATTTGGTTTCCGCAACGGAATGGGCACGAGAGACGCCATCTTTGTTTTCACTGTCTTGTCTCAGAGATGCCTAGATGTAAACCAAGACCTTTACTTATGCTTCATAGATTATAGTAAGGCGTTCGACAATGTCAAGCATAAAAAGTTTCTGGATATACTCCAAAGACTTGGCATTGATTACCACGATGTCCGAATTTCTAGAGTGAAATATGACAACGTTTTGACAGAACAAATTAGTATTCGGAAGGGAGTCAGACAGGGGTGTGTTCTCCCTGCTATGCTATTTAATATTTCCTCGGAGATTGTTTTTCAGGAGGCATTGGAATTGGAGCTGGCGGGTATACCAATCAATGGCAGAACTGTCAACAACATCAGGTACGCTGACGATACCGCTGTAATAGTAAGCTGCCTCAAATATCTGCAGAGGCCGTTAGACAAAGTAATAGTAGTTAGCTAAGATTATGGGCTAAATATTAATATCAATAAACAAAAATGTTGATAATATCCAAAAGGAACATCAGTGGTCAGCTGATTATACGCAATAAGACGGTTGAGCAAGTCCATCACTTCAAATACCTAGGAACTATCATAAATGAAAATCTTGCACACAAACAAGAAATCTTGTCAAGAATTGAGCAAGCGAGGACAACATTTATGAAACTGAGAAGCCTGCTGACAGCTCGAGATCTATCTTTGACTTTGAGAGTGAGAATGGTGCAGTGGTACGTCTTTCCAGTGTTACTATATAGTCTTGAAGGAGGGACACTAAACAAGGAAACATCGAAGAGACTGGAATCGTTTGAGTGGTGGGTGTACCGCCGAATGTTAAAGATCTCCTGGATGGACCGCATTACGAACGAACAAGTTCTGGAAAGAATGGATAAGAAAATGGAAATTTTTTTCACAATTAAGAGAAGAAAACTAGAGTTTCTTGGGCATACTATGCGTAATTCAAAATATGAAATTCTGCAGCTCATCATGCAGGGGAAGATCGTGGGACGCAGAAGCGGCGGTCGACGTAGAATTTTCTGGTTACGTAACCTGCAAGACTGGTTTGACCTCTCATCTGTCGAACTAATTCGGACAGCTGCCTCAAAGTAAGAATAGCCATGATGATCAGCAACCTCCGAAGGAGAAGCTGAGATCAAGAATTAGAATAAAAATACCATCTACTTTTATTACGCCTTCCTTTTCGATCAAAACTCGGTTTTAAGTTTTTTTTTTTGATTGGATGTCTGAATACTTTTTATTATGCACGAATCTTGAAACTAGTTAATATACTTAACTAGTTTCATAACCAAAATAAATGGACTTTTGTTTCTCCATCGTTTTCTTTTGACATTTCGCAGCCAACTAGATGAAGTTTTATAATGAATGATGTATATGCTAAACACTTTAAGTATAGCCTTCATCTAATTTGTAGATATTGAGACGAAATAAATAAATATTTCGTAGTTTATCTATGAAAATAATTTTAATAGTAAATAAGTATCTTTGCTTCAGGCCTCTATGGATCTTCCACCTGATAAAGCCAAGCTCTTAAAAAGCTACGATTCAGAAAAGAAATGGGATATTATCTGTGATCAAGTGAGTACATATTTTGTATTCATTATAGTTTGTCTTCATGTTAATAAGTAATCAAGGAAGTAATAAATAAATTGTGGGTAGCAGGTGCAGGTTAGATATGGTGTTAAAAAATAAAAAATCTATATATATTTTTGTTACAGGAAATGGTTCAAGCAAAAGATCCACCATCCTACTATTTAAATAAATTGAGGACCTACTTGGATCCAAAGGCCTCAAGGAGTCATAGAGTAAGTTACTTCAGAATTATCTGATGTATGTATAAATGAATAGATTTTTCATAACAAAATCATAATTCCAGAAAAGAAAGATGGTAGTCGATTCTACTTCTACTCAAGTTTTGCGCGACTTAGAAATTTCTCTTAGAACCAACCACATTGAGTGAGTAAACAACCCCAACCTAACGTAAGATAAATTATTCCCCTTTTTTATCCTTTCCAGGTGGGTACGGGAGTTTCTAAATGACGAAAACAAAGGTCTAGATTTATTAATCGACTATCTAAGCTTTCGACTTGGAATGATGAGGCACGAACAGAGGATCGCTGAATCTCGTTCCTCATCTGAGGAAAGACTGATTTCTAATACTCAATCAACTTTAAGTTCGAATACCTTTGAAAAACCAACGGATAAGTCTTTCGATAGGTAGTATTTCTTTTGTTTCAAGCCTTTCTGAACTGATTTTAAGAAGGCGATGGCACATTCTAGATCGAACGGTTACATGAGAATGTCGTTGGATGTCACCGATAGCCCCAGTTTAAAAAGACGATCGAAACATGTAGCCAAATTAAATATGGGAGAATCAAAGGACGATATTCACGTTTGTATTATGTGTATGAGAGCAATAATGAATAATAAGGTGAGTTACACTGGTATTTGTTCATTGTAAGCCCTAAATATTTGTATAAACTTCTACAGTGATTCAATTACTGTGTGTGTTTTGCAGCATTGTGAAATTTGTTGCGCGCATGTTGTTTGTTGCGGATATTATTCGCGTGTGTCATTACACAAAGCCTTTGCTATTGTTCAATTTTAACGTTTTAAGTTAAGTCATCCCAATATCATAACAGAAAACACCAGGAAGCCAACTGTCTCAAGGCCTTTAAAGACTTTTATCAATTTCTAAAGAAAATAAAATTTAAGCATTTTCAAAGCTTTTCAATTTTAATTGCGTGTAATGACCGCTTTCTATGAGTCTGTGCGACACCGGTAGATCTTTTGCGATACAGTAGGCCTGTTTTCAGAGGTAGGGGTGCCACTTTCAAATTGTAGGGTGGCGGAATAGATAATATAAAAAACGGGATTTCCGAACGAACGGCGGGGCATTTTACTTAAAGTGACAAGGTGTTAAGAGTGTTGCGAACTCAGGGTTCAATAATTCCAGTGTAATGATTTATCACGAAATCACTATTTATTTATCCCACAAATACACACAAGTACAATTCGCCTACTAAATAACTCGCTACCTTAACACTTTATAGCCTTCTAAAAATACAGAAAAACCTAGATCGTTCTTGATAAGAATTCTTGAATATTCTCACATAAAAAAAAGGTTGTAAACAACTGCGTTCTAGATAAACAGAGCAATAAATCACTCGTGTCACACAGAGCAATAAATCACTCGTGTCACACAGAGCAATAAATCACTCGTGTCACCCATGACGCATCGCGGATTGGGTGCGAAGGTCCACCAACCACACGCGTTGCCCCGCCTCCGGTACGGCGTCGCTGCGTACCGTAACATTGCCCTCCTCCTAAGGCTGTTCGTCGTATCGTGCTAATCGATCCAGATGAACAACCTTCATCTTTGACCTGGGGGTCCGCTGGATCCTATACACCACGTCATTAATCTTCTTTATAATTGTATAAGGTCCTTCCCAATTTTGGCTAAGTTTGGGCGACTTCCCCACCTTTCGCCGCGGATTGTACAGCCACACCAAATCACCATCCTGGAAGCCGCGGGAGTTAGCTAGTAAGTCATATCTTGCTTTGGCTCGATCACTGGAGATCCGCAGTTTATTCCTGACTTGTTCATGAACATTGTTAAGCCTCTCCTTGAGCTCCTCCATAAAATTCTTTGGACATAAAAAAAAGGTTGTGAACAACTGCGTTCTAGATAAGCAGAGCAATAAATTATTCGTGTCACACAGAGCAATAAATCACTCGTGTCACCCATGACGCAGCGCGGATTGGTCGCGATGGTCCACCAACCACACGCGTTGCCCCGCCTCCGGTACGGCGTCGCTGCGTACCGTAACATTGCCCTCCTCCTAAGGCTGTTCGTCCTATCGTGCTAACCGATCCAGATGAACAACCTTCATCTTTGACCTGGGGGTCCGCTAGATGCTAAACAGAGCAATAAATCACTCGTGTCACACAGAGCAATAAATCACTCGTGTCACACAGAGCAATAAATTACTCGTGTCACCCATGACGCAGCGCGGATAGGTCGCGAAGGCCCTACCTCCAATGTTGCTCCGCCTTCGGCGCGGCGTCGCTGCGTACCGTAATAGTAATTTTTAGATCAATTCGTTTAGACTAACCGCAACCTATGTACTGTAGTACAATGTATTTTACTCGGTAATATATTTTTACATAATATATACAACAACTGTACGTTTACTGGATACCGATAGCCCTACATGACAAGATAAAAGGCGGAAAATCATTAATCAGCTGTGGTTTGTTTGGGTTCTAAATTTAGATATTTATATTTAGAATTATAAGTAATATGTATAATGTTGATACACGAGTGTGTCCACACCTCACACACTCCAACATTACAGAAGGTTTTAAATTATTAAAAATCAATCAGTCAAATTTAGGGAATTGTACCCATACCGGCCATACATGTATACGTCTGGTTTACATTTCAGTATGACAATTAAGTGTGTTGTGGTGCTTAAATGTGTTGTGGTATTTTGTATATAAGGTAAAAACGATGCAATTAGTAGTTATAAGGTGTTGCAGGTTATGTTTAAATTATAGATTCTAGTACTACTTATGATGTTAAAAAAATGACACCGTAAATTGGCTTCAGTACGATCCACAAAATAGTGGTTATGGCGGTTAAAAAAAAATGGAATGGTCCCACCTGACTTCTCCAGGTCTCGTACCAGTCTCAAACACTATTTGGCTTATGTTGTACCAGGCAGATACCTCGAGAGGGAAGTAATGCCTGAGTGACCTGGAATTGTCTTGACGCAGCTCTAGGATGTTCTGAAAAAGAAGTCCACTCTTCCAAGTCGATTAGAGCCTTAATGAAGAATCAAGAAATGCCGAGTCAGGAAAGAAAAAAAAACAAACTCTTAAAAGAAGGCCTGAGGGTGACAAGTGGCCTTAAGAGAAAACCATGTGCTGGTACCAACTATGGTCTTTCGGTTGAGTTAATCAGCTCACAAAACCTCTCAATAATTAAAAAGCAGTCACTGGACTAGGTAAGGGACTTTTTATTTATTTAGACACGCTCCAACAAATATTCGCTCGACAAGAACAAAAAATTATATTCTACCGAAACACAGGTTAACACTTTACGAAACTGGATCCTATATAACTGCATAAAATTTTTCAATCATCTACCAGGAAGTATAAAAAGTATAACTTATCTGAACCAATTCAAAACCCGCCTTTTTAAATTCTTGTTGAATATTGAGCCATATATCATAGATGATTATATTAATTTAGTCACTTAAGCGCACTCATATTATTTTGTTGTTTTTTTTTTCTCTTTTGTATTGACGTTATTTCGTTTTATGTACATGTGCATAATTTTGAAATAAAGATGATTTAGTATTATTATTATTATTATTATTATTATTATTATTATTATTATAGCCAAGATAAAATTGAGGGTAATTCTGATTTAATTATAAAATCCGCTAGGAGACATCTGTGGTTCAGCAACCAGCCAAGAAGGTCACAGAAAAAAACTAGAAGAAGAATGGCAAAATTGCCTTTTAGCATCCTCAACCCAAAAAAAACTAGGGCCGTATAAAAGTACAGAAAGGTATGCAAATTCTGCAAAAATTTCCATTGGTGCAAATGGTGATGTCTCGACCTTTAGTTAACCTTTAGGGCCAATGTTTTGAGATCTTCCATTAATCAATATAAAAGCCCTTAGCCATAGGAAACCTGCAGGGCCGGACTAAACAAAATTAATACTTCGGGCAAAAGAAAAACGTAACATTTTTACAGCCGATTTTCCTCGCTCGAAGCATATTGGTTATGTACTACGAGCGTTAATCTTTCGCCATGGATTTGAAGTGTAGCGTCGAGTGACCTATGGAAACCAAAACCATGTCGAATTTGACACTCCAGCGGTTTCAGATGGCGGCTCTAAAGGGCACTGAGACTATTTCCGTTCTTTGTTTTCTCAGTAAGAATATAAAGATGAGAATCACTCGACATCAGTTGTTTTTTGTCCTGGTTTTTCGAGCTGCACTTTGTAATGTTACGTTCATATTATATTCAATTGCTTTATTTATCCACTAAAAAAACCCTGTTTTTTGCTTGGTCTTTCTGGGCTCGGTAGCCTATAAATCCCCTGTCTGCTGCCGGCAGTCTTCTCTGAAGCACGCTCTTTCCTTTTTTCAACATATCCCATAGCCAGCTTGGCTGGTTTGGGATGACATATCTTGCGGGAGATGGTAAACTTGCTCCTCAGGGCGGTTTTTTGCCTCTTTGCTGTCACTCTACTCTGCAGCTTGATATCATAGCTAATGCCGTGGCCGTGTCCAGGGTTGCCCTGAGGCGAGATCCGGCTCGTACTGAACCATAGCCCGCAGCAGGTCGTCTGGAGGTGCTTCCTCGCGTCGGAAGGTCTTCTCAGCTTTGACTCTCATGAAGCCGGGCACTGTGTCGCAGATTAGCACGATTTTCTTCATTACTAATGTACCATGGAGCATTCCCGCCATACGGATGCAAATGTTTTCAACAGCTTCTACCCCTGAGAGGTGGGCCTTCGCCGCGCACCCCCATGAGGCCGATCCGTTAGTTAGAATCGGCCGCATGATGGTTTTCAGCAGCAGGAGCTTCCCCCTCACGGGCAGATGGATTTTTTTCCACTACTCCAGGGGTCAGACTGGAGTTCCTGCCTTCCGCGACGTTCTCCATGGTTTTCAGGACCTGCAATTCTGCCGAATGCAACCCCCGAAAAACATATTGTTCGGCGGGCACGACATTTAGGCGTGTTCACTCGCCTTGGAGTCTCCTCAGAATAATACGCTCCACGACCTTCTCAGCCCGACACAGTAATGTGATGGGCCGGTAGTTGTGTGGAAATGCCTTATTCTTTCCACTCCCTGTTTCCACCGGGACGGAAAGTTCCGTAGCTTCAGGGTTGCGCTCCCTACAGCGCAAAGGTAAGCTGCACCTTTCCTAGTCAGGTTTTTCAGCACCTTGCTGAAGACGAACTGAATTACGTTCCACAAGAATCCTCAGGATATCCCTGACTTACCCGGGGGTAACCGGGTCCATCGGATCCTGCTGACCCCTGGGGTCCTCGCTCTTCAGGTGCCGGACGGCTCTTTCAACCGCCAAGATGTGCAACAATTGCAACATTTTTCAATTGCAACAAAATTTGCCACGTCAAGATGTTGCAAATTTTGCAGCACTTTGCTTCACACCCTTTATAATCAAAATAATGTCAGTTTTTTTTAATTATCCGCTTCTTTAATCTAGAGAAAATGCGGTTTCAGACCGTGCAAATTGTATTTATAACAATTCACTGCATGAAAAGTTACAGATGATTGAAAATCTTCAAGGATTAGTTTTTTTCTGCTTAATTTGCTGTCATGCAATTCGCCCCCCCCCCCACAATATTCACCTCTAAGTGCTTATATTAGACATACACATACTGTATGTTTGTGGCCCTAATTTGCTTTAGCAGTTTGAATGTAATAAGTGACTTTATCCTTAACAATACAAGCGTATACTGATAAGAAAGCACAAATAATCTTAGAGTAAAATGCTGTTTACTCCCCACTAATGAGTTTGAAAATGGCTCTGTGAGTTAATGTTTTAGCTTTTTTGTTTGAAATATTAAACCCTGGACAGTTAAGACCCCTTCATATGTAATTTGTAAATGAGGGAGTTTTCATTTCAAAACGTCATCTAGTTGACTATAAAATGTCAAAAGAAAAGGTTGAAATAACAAAAATCCATTTACTTTGCTTATGGCATCCTTTTCTGTCAAAAATTCATAGCCTGCTAGGTGAACATTTTTTAATCTACACGGTGTATTCTTAAAAAATTGTATTAATAAAAATATGATGGGTTATGCTGGAATATTTCCGCATAACCCATGATATTTTTGAACTTATTTCCTAGAATTTATTATTTCCTTCCTGAGATTTGAAAACAAAACAATGAAGTACACAACTGTATGCATATTACCATGTGTTCATTAGAAAACCTCATCTAGAAGGGTATGAATTTTTGATAGGAAAGGATATAGGGAAAAGGACATAATCAAAGTAAATAGACTTTAGTTTTTTCATCCTTTTCTTTGGACACTTCACAGCCAACTAGATGATGTTTTCAAATGAACACCGCTTACTTCAATATGAACGTGGATCACACAATGTACAATTACCTGAGATAAGTAAAAAGTGATGTTTTGAATTTTCAACGCTAATTAACATTTTAATTATCTTGTTGGTGAAGTTAGCAGGATTGGGACAAATAATGCACCTCTTCTTTATTCGAAAATGGCCATTTTCGAATAAAGAAGAGGTGCATTATTTGTCCCAATCCTGCTAACCTCACCAACAACTTACAAATTAAGGACGCTAATTACAACAATGAATTTTAATTATCATTCTAATTTCATTTATACAACCAAGGCTTGAAAGTATTCGGGACGAATATTACTTGTGGAACACACCTCCACTATCACAAAATACACAATCCTTATGGAAATTAAGCTTTTTGGGTTGGGTCCCAGGGTAAGGCCTGGTCCTAGCATGTAGCTATGGTTCTGCCAGTGCCAGCACTACTGTTACAATAACCTTCATGGAAATACATCAGTAACACAAAACACTTGCATGACCTGAGTATATGTTAATATTTTTGAAATTCTTCTTTTTCTTAGGCTGAGTTTATCCAACTTATTTTTATTCTGTCCTACACCCGCTATTTTCACTTCTATATTCTTAATTTTCATATATTACAATACATGTAAACAAAATATCCATGGAAAAGTTTGTTATATGGGTTGTTGTAGTTGAAAATTAAGAATTCAATTATGAATAAGAAGTTGTTTTCCACGACAGTTAGTACCGAGAGAGCTTCTATATGAAAGAGGTTATCACTGGAAATTGAAAACTCCTGATGCATCGGCTTTACTGCTTTAAAGTCGGCTACTTAATTTTGAAATTCTCTGTAGCATGGGTCATCACATCACTGTTCGAAACACCTCCTGAGGTCTGCCATTTAGCATACTAGTAGAGCACTTGTTTGAAGAATTTCACCTTCCAATGTCCGTAAAGTCTCTTAATGACCACTGGAGTGGAAACATATTTGTTTGCCGGTTAATTATTTATGCTCCCGTCCCTGCCTGGCAGTCTGGAAACCCTAGAATAGGAAAGAGAGAGGAAGGATAAAAAATTCGGGGTCTGTTACCAGTTGGTACCAAAGCTTGTTGTGTAAAAGTGCCAATGGCGTAGATTTCTTGTTGTTAATCTGACAATTGGTCAGTTTAATAGTTTAACGGTTATAAACCACAAAATGGTAATAGTTAAAACAAAACATTCTTTAAGAAAAAAGTAGATACGCTTTGTATAAAGCCTTTTATGATTTTGTAGCCCTGATGATGCTTTTGCACTGCACTTTGTGGTGCCAATGTATATCGAGCTACAGCTGCATGGAACTCTGTAAATTCCGGGTGTCGATAGGGGATCTCTGCGGTCTTTGGCCGATCTCAAGCTCTGTTGTATTGTACACGAGTGGATTTAAAGGCAGTTTTAACATTGTGCTTTTCCAGTCGCCTGCCCATCTGTCCGTTATTTGTGGATGTATGGTAGATTAGTCCATCCGCGCTTTTCTTCATCTTCTGCCGTTGTTCCTTCTTGGCGCTCTGCATTCCTTGGACGAACGACTCTATCGAACTCGTGTTTGCTGTATCCTTTCCCACCAAAGGCTCTTTCCAGATGCTTCATTTCCCGTTCCAATTCAGCGGGCTCACAAATCCTCTTGGCCCTCACAGAGTCCTTATGACTCCCCGTTTCTGTCTGGGATGATGATTTGATCCATTATTGAGGTATGGGTCAGTGTGTGTTGGTTTTCTATAAACGGTGTGCGCAAGCTTCCCATAGTGAATTGAGTTTTTGGGTTGATAGAGTTGAGGTAAGAGGAAGATTTGAAGTTCGCCCTCGCCATGGCTACGAATAACAAAGGTGTCGTCCACGTATCGGAACACTTTGGCCTCTTATTTGCCGTGGTCAACGCCTTGGCCTCGAAAATTTCCATAAAATAGTTGGCTATTACTGGACTAAGGGGGCTGCCCATAGCTACACCATCAGTCTGTTTGAAGAAATCTTCCTTCCGTTGAAAATATGTAGTGGTTAGGCAGTGTTGGAACAACTTGGCAATATCTGGTGGAAATTCCTGGTTAATATGTTCCATGGCTTCCTTAATGGGTACCATCGTGAAGAGCGAAACAACATAGAAGCTAGGGAGAATAACTCCTCCAGGAGAAATTCAAAGAATTCAGTTTTTCGTCGAAATGAGTGGAGCCTTTTATAAAGTTGTCAGTATTTCCTATTTTAAGTTGCCGCCGTTTTGTGAGGTGTTTCACGATTTCGCAGGTCTGGCTTCCTATGCTGCTCACGATGGATCTCAGTGGCACATCCGGTTTGTGAATCTTTGGCAAACCGTACAGCCTTGGTGGCAAGGCTTCTGACTTTTTAAGCTTAGTCATTTCATCCGATGTCACGTCCTTGACTAAATTGTTGGTGGCCCTCAGAATCCGGGTGGTTGGATCACGAGTTAGCTTCTTGTAGGTGGTGGGATCTAACAGTATCCTGATTTTTCCTTCATAATCCGATGTTGACATTACTACTGCTGCGTTTTCTTTATCTGCGGTTAAAATGAGAATATCCTTGTCTTCCTTCAAGGCTTTCAGAGCTTTCTTTTCTGGAAAGGTGATATTGCTTTTTGGTGGTTTTGCGCGTTGTAGAATTCGTGACGTCTCCATCCTTATCTGTTCAGCCGTCTGAATTGGCAGCTGCCGGATTCCGCTCTCCACGTTTCTCCACAGGTATCCTGGATGGTGTTATGGCAAAATTTCCTCTCTTGTTCATAACGCTCAGCTCGTCTGTTGACGGTGCTTTCTAGGTCAAATTGACTACAACTTTGCGTCGACTCTCTTCGGATGTGAGGTTTAAGCTCTTCGGATATGAGCATTCTTAATGCGTTTGTAGAAAAAACCTATGGTATTCGTGTAAAAGTGCTTTTAAGGAACTCATGCGGATTGCAGCACTCGCTTCGCTCATTCAACTTTCACATGTGTGTCTTAAAGTTGCACTTACATCATAAATAGCTATTTTCTAATTTTGACATATAAAGTGGCACTTTTCAATTCTGTTGACAGTGGCGTAACGTCCTTAACTAGTCCTTAACCTAGCCTTAACTAGTTACGAACTAGTCTTAACTAGCCTTAACTAGTTACGAAAAGTAAAATCTTTCGTAACTGGTGATGAAAAGTTCCTTTCACCACCAGTTGCAGGTTTCGATTGTGGCACACCGTTGCTACCGTTTTACGGTATTAAGTAGATACAAAGTGGTTTAAAAGTAAATATTGAAGTTTAATAATAATGACTCTCTCTCTCAGTAAGTATTTGTAGTCAAAATTAGAAAAAATCTTGTATGAAACACGTGACGAAAATCGGACTTTTCGTAACTGGTTACATAAATAGCTATTATCCTAGTTTTCTCGCGAATTCGGCCATATTTTTGGTGAAAAAGAGGTCAGCCATATTAAAAGCGTTTTGTAGGAAAAAATAAAAATAATAATTACTAAGAGTGTTTGGCGTCCCAATAACACCGCTAATCCACCTAATACATAATAATTACTCTCCAATTTAGAATAGACTTTTTGGTCAAAATTTTAATTGACTTACTTTAATTAACATTTTTAAGGTCCTCGGCTTTTTTCGAAGTATCATAAGCAAGTTTATCGAAAAAGTAAAATTCGTTGGCGAATTAAAGAATGTGTGAAGCAGGTTTTTGATAATTTTTGTTCAACTCTTTTAGTATACACGTCCACATTGTAACGTTTCAGCCATCACATTTATTCAACGCCGTTCTGCCTTATCGAAGACATACTTTCCGACGTTCTAGAAAAAATTGCTCTTAAAAATAGAAACAATAAAGTTATAAGTTTTAAATTTGTTTTGAAACACTTACGAATAAAACTGTGTAAATCTGGCGGTTTTAAAATATACTTAAAAGTAGTTTTAACACATTCTTAAAAATATTATCCAGATCAACTAACAGTGTTATGATAGACTTAATAAAGGATTTGACGAAGAGCGTCATACGGATAAGTGCTCTTAAATTGGTTTTAAAAAATAGTCTTACAAACGTGCCTTAAACGGTTTTAAGCCACTCTTAAAGGGTCTTTCTAGGATAAAATGTTTTATCGCTTGTTTTATGTTTTAATCTTGAACCATTGTAGAGTGTTTTAAAACTTAAATTGTTGCTTGTGATGTGAGCGCAGGCCCATTTAGAGTGCATCTGACTATACCAATTCGTGTAAAGCTTTTGGCTCATTATGAGGTTAATTGCACGATGCACCCCATATACTGAACGACATTGCCCGTAGAATGATTATAAAAAAATTGTTTAATAATAGTCGTACCTCCGTTAATATAAACACAAGTTTTTATTTTCAGTATGGATTTAACATGGTGATCCAACATAGAGAAGCAATCAACTGCATATCACTTAGCTTAATGCACAAAAGCCTCCGTACCAAAGCTTTAGTTTTAGAATTACTCGCTGCAATATGTCTGGTAAAGGGCGGTCACGAAATAATTTTGTCCGCCTTCGACAACTTCAAAGAAGTGTGTCATGAGACATACCGATTTCAAACCCTCATGGACTATTTCTTGAATTATGAGGTCTTCCATATAGAATTTTTGGTAAACCTTGTCCTCTATCCGCTGTCTGGACTTTTGCTCATACCTCTACTTGCAGGTTGCTTGTATGCAATTTGTGAACATTATAGTACATTCAGTGGAAGATATGAATTTTCGGGTACACCTCCAGTACGAATTTACAGCTCTCGGTTTGGATGGGTACTTGGAAAGGCTGAGGATGACCGAGAGCGAAGAGTTGCAAGTGCAAATATCAGCCTATTTGGATAATGTGTTCGATGTAGCTGCACTGATGGAAGATAGCGAAACCAAAACAGCTGCTTTGGAGAAAGTCAATGAGTTGGAGGATGAATTGGCTCAGGTAAATTAGTGTTTATTTTATTTTATACGTCTCCTAGCTCTTCATCACTGCATTTTTAGATGCATGAAAGAATGCAAGATATCGAACATGCTGCCCTAGAAAAGATTGCTATGTTAGAGACTGAGTTAATCCAATTAAGGTAGATAATTGATTTGTTTTAATAATCATAATAAGACTGGAATTTCAGACAAGAACGGGAAGACCTATTGGAGGGCAAAAAGAGAGCCGATGAAGAGGTTTCGACCTTAAGAAGAGTAGTGCAACATCACGAACAGGAGTCAAAGAACAGGCAGTCCCAGTTTGAAAACAAACTCGCGGAACTGCAGAGTCACGGCGGCACCAAAGAACTATCTGTCCAGTCCACAGGAGGTAAGTTTGGCAGCGAAGTTAGACCGCTTAATAATACGCGTTGGCCTCTAGATTCTACTTCAGGATATTCTTCAGCTTCTACTCCATCGGTTAGTACCACATCTCCTGTGGCTGTGCCTGCTGCTCCCCTAGTCCCGCCTCCGCCGCCCTGTCCGCCACCGCCTCCAAAACCGCCAACTGTCGGCGTTCCAATGGCTCCAGCGCCTCCTCCACTCGCAGGATCGATGATAGCTCCCGAAGGTGCGATGACAATCAAAAGGAAAGTTCAAACTAAGGTAAGGCTGTCAAAAATTGCTTATTTTGTAAATTGTCTCGTGCGCATAACAAAAAAACGGTGAACTACTTTGAAGTTCAAAGAAAGAAAGAAAATGTCAAGATTTTTTTTACTTCTTTTGGTTGAAGAATGACGTTTGCAATTCTCTAAGAACGTAACAGATTTGATTCGAATGAAATTGACACCTTAAGTGTTTTTCTTAAACGGTAAAATAACTGGATTGTAAAAGAGTTCAAAACTCGACCACCGAAAGGGGGGGTTGCACATTCCGTTCATGGGAGGTGAAAGAGCAAAAAACAATTGGATTCCCTCCAATCGGACCACTTGTTCTAAAGTTACAGGCGGTCAAAGTTCTAAAATAGCGAAAAAATACGTGATATTGAAATATAATGACAGTTTAAAATACTTTGGTCAATTTTAAGAAAACATCGGGGTTTTTCTTCTCCTGTTTTTGATCAGAATCTTTGCATTTCCCTGAAAACGGAACATACTTGATTTGAATAAAATTAACTCTTAATTTTTTTTTTAATGGGGGATCTTATCTCCGAAAGTATTGCAATTGCGGGACTTCCTATGGTGGAAGGTGAAAGGACATCAAGAAGAGCAAAAAGCAGTTGGATTCGGTCCAATCGCTTTACTGATTCTAGAGTTACAGGCGGTCAAAGTTGAATTCAGAAAAAAAAACGTTATACCCTCCCTTTGGTCAATTTCAAGAAAATGTCGGGATTTTTTTGAAGTTTTTGCAGAAATTATTGCACCTACGTCCCGCGCACCAAAAGCGGGAGGTAAAGGAGGACATGAACAAGAGAAAAAAACAATTGGATTCACTCCAATCGGTCCACTCGTTCTAAACTTACAGACGGCCAAAATTGAAAATTGAGAAAAAAGATACGTAAGATCCCCCATCCCCCCCCTCTTAGGTCAATTTCCTCTGATCGGTCAATTTGGTCTAAAGTTATACGCGGTCATTGAAAATTGAGAAAAAGTATAAAATAATACCCTTCGGTCAATTTCGAAAAAAATTTCAAAAACCTTTTTGCTCTTTTTGGTTGGAATAGAAGGAGTGCAACCACCTAGGACATAACAAACTTAAAACAAATGAAATTAGCAACATAGTTTTTAAAGATCGACCATAAAAAAGTCTACTTCCGAAGTTATTGAAAGAGTAAGAAACAGCGAATAAAAGGAAAGTGAATTTTCGGGGTTTATTTAATTCCTTCTTCGGGTCTAAAGAATACCCAATGGTGGGCTGTGTAACTGAGAAAGTAAAAGAAATATATAAGATATATCTATTATTGAACAGCTAATAAATAGGTCAAACATAATAATCCTGGTATTTAATTGGTGGCATTACTGGCAAGTTTTAATCTATCATTTTGTCGAAAAATGTTAAATATAAAAGTTCCAGGCCAGGCGGGAAGATGACGTCATTTTGACCTAATTTTTGTTGGGAAAAGACGTCATGAAATAACGTCATAATGATGGACGTAAGTCACATACCAATGACGTCATTTTGCGAGGTCAAAATGCCGTTACTTTATGAGATCAAAATCACGTCACTTTGCGACGTAAAAATGACGTTATAGTACGTTAGTCGCTGCAAAGTTTCTTTTCTGATGGATATATTTTTTGACGATGTCAAAAGAGTTGAAAAGCGTCTAAAATCCAAGTTTTCTTACTACCTTTACATCTCCTCATGCTGCAAAATATGTTTACCTTAATCCAAAGTAAACTGTCAGTATATATATTTATTAATAACATATTTTGAAGCTATTAACGCATAAAAGTTATACACAAAACATTTTTGTGTATAATATTAAATTTGTGTATAATACACTTTAAATATTGTGTACAATATTTAAAGTGTAAAATTCACAAAATAGTGAATCTATATTTACATGATATGCATAAAACTGGCGAACGTACCACTTTGTTGGTGTAACAACAAAATTACAAAAATTTCTTCACTCGTAATTACATATTCCTATTATGTATACAGGGTGTCCAGTTTAAAATGATGTACATGGGGATATTGGAAACCGTTGGAGATACAAGGTCGCTTAAATGGATGAAAAGTCTGCTTAAAAATAATCCGAGTCAATGATATTTTAAATCGATATCGTTTCGATAATACAGAGTGAAAACCAAAAAGTTGCATTTTCGAAAAACCTTAATAGTTTACTTATTACAAGAGCTACGGTCTTGAAAATTTCAGATTAGGGGTAAGAGGATATGGAGTCAAAAGTCGTCTAGGCCTACTATGTTGTGCGCGGCCGTTGTCAAATTTCGTTTTTCTTAATGGACGCCATATTGAATTTTTGCACTTTTAAAATCCCCGCAAAAAATGCTCTTCAACCATGTATAACATCTTTATGTTCGGCCAAGAAAAATTCGTAAAAATAACAAAATTAAGATTTCATCGCAGGAGGCTTGGATATTCCTATTAAAATGTACTTACTGTAAATGAACAGCAACTTCACTTTAAATAGGAGAAGTTATGTGTAGATTTATTAAGCTTGGTATTTTGCCAAGCTTAATAAATCAAGTTTACTAGTAAAATTATTCAAAAGGTGTACAAACCAGAACTAAACACCTTATTAAAACAAAGAAATTAAAACCAATTAAAACAAAAAACAATTAAAACAAATAAACCAGTTAAAACAAAGAAACGAAATTACCTATTTTAGATCTAAATTAAGTGTTCAAATAAACCACCGTTCACCCGCGCACAACATAGCTCCTTTGCAAGAGTTTCTTACTATTTGCCGAGTAAGTTCGTTAACAGCTAGCCTAAGTTCCTCTACGGTTTCGTAAGATCTACGATATACTTGATTCTTCATATGATCCCATACAAAATATTCGAGCGGTGTTAAATCAGGGTACCTTGCAAGCCATGCATATGTCCCAGGTTGCCTGTCCACTTATCGTCAAATTCAGCATTCAGATAGTTTGCAATAATCCGCTTATTATGATGTGGAGCACCGTCCTGCAGAAAAAACATGTTCTGTATGGTGACTAGTGGAAGTCTCATCATTCCTTCTGCTACGTTAAGAACTTTGCAGAATGTTCAAATATCTCTCGGAGCTTAAGTTCTCATTAAAAAAGTACAGCCCAATCAGATGTGTGTCCACAACTCCTAGCCACACATTAAATCTCCATCTAATTGCCGTGGATTTGCATAGTAAACAGTATTCTTACGATTAAATAGTCCACAGTTTGTAAATCGGCTGTCATCAGACCAGAGAGGACTTTCAAAGTAAAATTAGGTTTTTTTTTAGTTTTTTGAATAAACCATTGACAAAAATTCCATTCTTCTAATATGATCACTATTGTGGAGCCCCTGGCTGGGATGCTCACGATAGGGATGATATTTATGATGCTTTAAAATGACATTCGTCGTTGACCGAGCAACGCCTGTTGTATCTTCAATTTGACGCAAAGAGGTATGAGATGTTTCGATCACGCTTAGAAAATCAAATTTTCATTACGTTCGTCTGGTGGTGTCAGCTTGTGGTCTTTCTGGGTATTTATTAAAATACATTTCTTCAGCATTCGCATTATTTCTGCGACACAGAATAAAACACTGCAACATCTCATATTTCTCACTATTTGACACGTTATTCGTTTTAAAATTCCCAATTTTTTTATCTGCAGACTCTAATACTGTCAATAAATTGCAAGTGTTGACGGTGGATTAGCAGGTTGGGGACGAAATTTGGTTTCGTCCCCAACCTGCTACCGCCCACCGTCATACTGTCAATAAAGACTGTGCACAGTTGGATAATAAGAAATGACAAATCTAAGCACACTATGCCAAAATTTTAATGGGAAATCCAAGCCGATGAAATCTTAATTTTGTTATTTTTAAGTATTTTTCTTGGCCGAACATAAAGATATTATACATGGTTGAAGAGCATTTTTTACGGGGATTTTAAAAGTGCAAAAATTCAATATGGCGTCCATAAGAAAAACGTAAGTTGACAACGACCGCGCACAACAAAGTAGGCCTAGATGACTTTTGACCGAATTTTCGGAACCACCATATCCTCTTACCCTTAATCTGAAATTTTCAAGACCGTAGCTCTTATAATAAGTAAACTATTAGGGTTTTTCGAAAATGCACTGTTTTGGTTTTCACCCTGTATTACCGGATCATATATCGAGTTAAAATATCATTGACTCGGATTATTTTTAAGCAGACCATAACGCAATTTTTCTTCCATTTAAGCGACCTTGTATCTCCAACGGTTTCCAATATCCCCATGTACATTATTTTAAACTGGACAGCCTGTATACAGTGCAAATGTATAGCATATCATTATTAAAAAATTAGGTATTTATTTTTCGAAAAATCGCTCGGACCCGTCGATTTTTGTTTTTAATAGCACATTTTTTGAACCAACTTTTATTTATAAAGGGTGGTGCAAAAAAAAGTTATGATATCAAATCCAACTTTTTTAAATAAAAAACCCACTTTTTTGTGATTCTATTCATTTCTCTACGGAATTCTAATCATGAAAAGCTTCTTCTAGCTTTCTCGAGAAAAATTCTCATTTTACGGTCAAACAACCAAGCAGTAGGTCACGCCAATGTCAGTTCAATGTGTTTTACCTCTACTTCTTTACATTTTCAAGTAAACTGCTCAACCTAAAGTTCGGCACAATCAATTTTTCGTGTCATTTTCAATCAGCCGTAACTTTTAAGCAATGAATTCTTTTAAATACAATTTGCACAGTTTAAAAGCTAATTTCCTCTAAATTAAAGAAGGGGATAATTTTGGAAAAAAACCGACTATCTTTATTATATAGGGTGTGAAACAAAGTGGTGCAAAAATTGCAAATTTTTGATGTTCTGCCATTTCGCAATAAACTTTTTTTTTCTTTATCGTTTTCAGGGAAGGAGTAAGCCAACATCGATATCTCGAGACCTTTTTGCCAGATTTTTTATTAAAACACTCTGAATTTTTATACAGAGCGAAACGTAAAATGTGTTAAATTCTTGTTGCCGATATTTTTAAATCTCCGTAGTTCGGAAAAGCGGTAAAGAATCTTAGTGGGTTTTCTCTCATTTGGTGACATATTGTCGGCGGATTGTTACCCATTCAAAAAATTTACAAATAAGGGACGTTTTTTTTAGTATACTAGCATTCAAAAAATATGATACCATTATTGTGAAATAAAATAACCTCTCTAGAGACTAAGGAAAATTGAGTGATGTCGTCGCAGATAGCCAACATCAATATCTCTAGACGTTTTTGTCATTTTTTTGTTTTTAAGGCAACGTTAACAGCCTACATCGTGTTAGGGTGGGGTCATGACGAAATTCCAGTTTCCAAACGGATTCGTTTTCTGGGCTTAAATATTGATGAAGGATTCGTCGGATCACATAGACTTACTTGGTGGGGTCTGCTATGGGATGCGAGTGATTGGACGATATACATGTGAGAAGTCACAAAGGATGCTGTATTTTGGAAACTTTGCGTCGATTTTGAGATATGGAATAATTTTTTGGAGCAGGGACAGCGGGGTAAAATATTCGTGGTGCAAAAGCGTATTTTAAAGATAATGAAAGGAATGCATTTCAGTGAAAGTTGTAGAAGCATTTTTAGAACGGATAAGATACTTACTAACTCCTAAATCTTTGAGGAGGAAAGTTCATTTTTTACTTCTTACTTTTGGGTGAAGCCTCATCAAAAGTGGATGAGGCTTCACCCAAAAGTAAGTAGTAAAAAAAGATACTTTCTGTATTTGGTGTATATATTTATGAATGCTTAATCTTCTTTCATAAGAATCGAGTAAGTTTTAATCAACATTGTCCCATGCTCACGAGTATAATCTCAGGACACTAGATATTAAGTATCCAATACATCGTTTAACATTGACGGAAAATAGTCCACAGTATATGTGTATAAAACTTTTTTTCCACTACTAGCTTTATTACGAACCGTTAAAGGCCAGCAGAATGACTGTAAAGTGGGATTTCTCGTTTTGCTTATAAAACAATTGAACATAAGCGGTCTATAATGACAACGTTATGGCCGATTATTTCCCTGGTAAATAAAGCTGTCAGTTGTCAGGCGCATTAGGCGCCGTGAAATCGTCATTCGTCGATTTTGTTTATCGGTTGCCACGGTAACGAAGCGTCCATATGGATTGAAGACGCACGTGCTCTTAGTAATGAAATATGCGGAGCAGTATCTTACTAATTAAGGCAATTTTCTGTTGTAGATTTATCGAGTGGAAAAAATCGTATATACACCGCGGTTGTGAACTACTTATGACCCTCACGTCTTAGATCCCGAAGATCCCTCAGCGCTACGCGCTTCGGGATTTAAACTTCACGTTCGGATCATAATAATGTACTTCACAACCTTGGTTTATAATATACTATTAATAGGCTTCCAAATGAAATTAAATTACTAGACAGTCAGAAGACATTCATACTGCGTATTAGAGAACTGCTTTTAGATTTGGAACTCTATTCAATTGAGGACTACCTGAATGGTAATTTTGTAGAAATGTAGGTGTTAATGTATTTTTGTACTTAATCCAGTTTAATGACGTTTAATGAAAAGAAAAGGTTCTTTTGTGTTTCAAATATGTACTTATTTGTTAACGCAATCTGAAAATAAAGAGTATTATTAGAACTTATACAGAGGGAATCAAAATATTCTTGAAAAATTCAAATCGTCGTAATTCGCCGACAAGTTGACGGATTATTGTTATTATTATTTGGATCGAGAGCATTATCTGCAAATTATTTCTCACCAAGAGAATTTTCCAAAAGTGTTTACTGACTTACAGGTACGGACTTGACAAATAAGTATGTGTGCATGTAAGGGCGCCACTGGCGGACAAATAATTTTTTATTGCAAAATGTGCGCCTTCGGTAGCAGTCAAAACTGACAAAACTTATGCGTTTTGAAATTCTAATTTCAACACCCTGTAACTTTTTAAAGAAGCTTGATAGGTAATACAATTGTATGACAGACCGCCCTTAAAGTCGACCAAAGAATATGATATTTCATTTTCGACCAACCATTATGACTCACCCCGTATACTTATTTTGTCAAGTCCGTACCTGTAATTCAGTAATCACTTTTGGAAAAGTACCTTGATGAGAAACAGTTTGTAGATAATGCTGTCGATCCAAGGAATAAAAGTAATAATCCGTCAATTTGTCCGCGAATTAAGACGATAAAAAAAAATACTAACGAAATTTTCAAGAATATTTTGATTGCCTCTGCACAAGTTCTAATGCCTTAAAAACAAAAAATTACAAACACGTCTAGATATATTGATGTTGGCTATCTGCGACGGCATCACTCAATTTCCCTTTGCATCTAGAAAGGTTATTTTATTTAATATTGCTATTAGAAGTCACGAGTATCAACAATAATGGTATCAAATTTTTTGTATGATAGTTCACTATAAAAACTGCACTTATTTTAAAATTCTTTGAAAGGGAAACAATTCGTAGACAATATGTCAACAAAGGAGGGAAAACACATTAAGATTCTTTACCAGGTTTCCAAACTACGACGTTTTACAAATATCAGCAACAAAAATTATACACATTTTACGTTTCGCTCTGTATAAAAATTCCGAGTGCTTTAATAAAAAATCGGGCGAAAAGGTTCCGAGATATGGATGTTGGCTTACTTCTTAGCTAAACAATATAAGGAAAAAGAAGCTTATTGCGAAATGGCAGAACATTAAAATTTTGCAATTTTTTGCATCACTTTGTTTCACACCCTATATATTAGGAAATAATGTCGTTTTTTTTTCAAAATTATCCGCTTTCTTAATCTAGAGGAAATGAGGTTTCAGACCGTGCAAATTGTATTTACAACAATTCATTGCTTAAAAAGTTACAGCAGATTGAAAATGACACGAAAAATTGCTTGTGCCAAACTTTAAGTTGAGCAGTTTATTTAAGAATACCTTTTTATACTGACAATTGTGCAAACAAGTAATAATAATTAACCAAGTGGCGCATCGAACAGAAACGCAGCGAATAGAAACTCTAATTTATATAGGGCACGGTGACAAAGCCCGAACGCAGCAAGAAGTGTGCGGGATCTTCAATAATGAAAGTTGAAAGAAATTTATTTTCTGCTAAATATGTTAGTAATAGAAATTTTTAGCTTTTTCGCAGGAAACTCTAGTTTAAAATATGGAAAAAAGCAATATTTACTAATTGGAAATTGAAACTTATCTGCTTTCCATATTTGCAAAAATATTGCAGCTGTTAAGAGGGAATCAAACAGAAACAACTACTCCGAGGGCTAATACCCCTTCCGGCATTGAATTACACTGTTTGTTTCAATGCTCATTTTATAAAGCAAAAAAAATATTAAAATTAATTAATAAAGTAATAAATATCAATGCTAAAAAGCCAAAAAATATTAAGCTTTTTGCAAAGAAAATAGAACCAGAGTTTAATTAAGATATGCGAAAAATGCACATGTATAATTACAATTTGGAAATTTGAAAACTTGTCTGCTTTCGGCATTTCCAAAACCTTGTAGTTATGCATATATGCACAAGAAGGAAACAAATAGAAACAACTACTTCGAGGGCTAATACCCCTACCGACATTGAATTATAACATTTGTTTCAAGGCTTAAATAGTATAGAAATCATACATAAAGCAAAGATGAAATACAAGAAAGTGCTCTAAAATAAAACAAAAAATATAAAAGATAAATTAAAGTTTCTTTTTGAAATGTGGGTCAAAGTTACTAAATGTATATGTTAATCAAAAGTACTTCCTACTCTCTTTTGGACGGAGTAATTGCGTAATTACCTTCTAGACGCGACAAACCTCAACCTCCGCCGTCAGCATCCTCTAGGAGTTGACCGAAAAAGACGCATTATCTTCAATAATGAGTATCCAGATCATACATCAATCACTGTAAGCAGAATTGGCAAGAAATTTCGAGATTCTGGTCACATAAAAGACATTCCCAAAATAGGCCGTTCCAAAATAAACGATGACGTTCAGTTAAATATCATATTTCAGCTGCAAGAAACTCCTCACAGTTCTACCAGGGATGTAGCGCGGAGAAATGTAATTTCGCAAAGATCAGTCCGGCGTATTTTTAAAAAAAGAGAAATATTACCCTTAAAAAATTAATTTATTGCAAGAACTTAACGAAGATGATCCTGATCGCCGTCTTCAATTTTGTGAACTATTTCAACATTACACGAACGCAGACCACGGTTTTCTCGGCAAATAATTTTCTCAGACGCAGCAACATTCGGTTTAAATGGCACTCTTAACCGTCAAAACTGAGGGTACTGGAGTCAAGACAATGCTCATTAGATGACGGAGCCACATACACAGTAGTACCCACAGAAGATGAATGTTTGGGCAGGCATTATTAATGACCAGATTCTTGCCCTTTTTTCTTCGATGAAACCCTCACGGGACAAACATATTTGTATTTTCTTCGAGATGGCGCGCCACCTCATTATTCTTGACAAGTCCGAGATTATTTAGATGAGTGTTGTCCTGGACATTCGATTGGAAGACGGGGATCAGTAGAGTGGCTTCCAAGGTTACTTGATATCCCACGCTTGGATTACTTCTTACCGGATTATGTAAAATCCAAAGTTTATGTAAATCGACCGCAAAACATCGAAGACTTAAAACCCATAATTAGGCAGGAAATTAGGAATATTGACAGAAACACACTCAATAAGGTTCGAGATAAGTTTGTTCATAGACTTGAGTATTGTTAGGAAACCAATGGATGGCACTTTGATGAATTTGTTGAATGCTCAAATAAAAAAAAATGGGCGGGTCTGAGCGATTTTTCGAAAAATGAACACCTATTTTTTAAGTAATTATATACCATACATTTGCCGTTCACTGCATAACAAAAGCTCCTTACGTAAAATAAATTGAACTTCCTGCATTTCCTCTAAAACCCAATATTGATTACACCAACCTTTGAAGACTGTATGTAGGTACTTGTTTGTAGTTTATTTCGAACCCTTTTTGGTTTATCCAACGTTGCTGTTGAAGACCCTGATCTTGAATTACTAGAAATTCGGCCTTCGATTCGGATGAATCGAATCAGTAATCAATCACCATCAATCACACCGCACACCACGAGGCGCCCAGTGATTCACTTTAAATAAAATTGTTGCAATTCAATAATAGACAGTAGATTAACTTCAAATGCTAGAGGCGCCTCTCATGATAAACGCGTTAAAACTAAAATTTATATACAATCGGGTTCATTTGAAGTGGATCGGTCTGATTGATAATCGACTTTAAACCGCGATAACTTTTAGACCACCTGATACATTTTAATGAAATTTTGTGTGATTACTGATCATTCTTTTCTCTAAAGAATGAAGTATTTTTACTTAATTTCTTACTTCTAGTTAGATGCCTGCAGTTTATTTACTTCTTCAATGTTCGTTTACCTTTCTTTTTAAGACGGCTGTGTAACTTGCTCGTATTGATAGAAAAACTTGTGACACCCTCTATGACAGGAGAACTCTTCATGAGTTCAGAACACTTTTCTATTTTTGAATATCTGTCATACAATTTAAGAAAAAATTGCTTTTGGACTGATACGCATTTTCTCAATACGGTTTTATTAACATTTTGCTAAGTTGGCCATATTGAGACAATGTTTGTTACCATGATTACAGGAATAGCCGCCATGTTGCTGTCACACTTCAAGTTTTTTTAAATTGACGAAATGCCGCGATTAAGTCACAAGATCAATTGGTACAATTTGATGATTTCTTTTGTGTTTACTTATGGTTTCTTTTTCTAAAGAACTACGGATGTTCAATTATGACACCCTGTATAACAGGAAGATTCCGACAATTTAAAAAAGCGTCAAGCTTACCAAAATGTTAATAAAACCGTATTGAAACATGCGTATCAGTGCAAAAACAATGTTTTCTTAAAGTGTAGGACAGATATTCAAAAACTAAAAAGTGTTCTAAACTCATGGAGAGTTCTTCTGTCATGCAGGGTGTCAAAAGTTTTTCTAGCATCACGAGCAAGTTACACAGCCACCTAAAAAAAAAGTAAACGAACATTAAAGAAGTAAATGAACTGCAGGCATCTAAATAAAAATAAAAAAATAAGTAGACATACTTCATTCCCTGGAGAAAATAATAATAAGTACACACACAAAAATTCATCAAAATGTATCTAGTGGTTTAAAAGTTATGACCATTCAAAGTCGATTATCAAATAGAGCGATGCACTTCAAATGAACCTGAGTGTAGTTCTTAGAGGTATTCAAAATCCAACCACATAACATTGTCATGAAAGTTGAAAGGAATTTATTTTCTGCAACGTATGTTAAGAGATTAAAATTTTTAGTTTTTCGAAAAAATCTCTAATTTAAAATATGAACAGGATTATTTTATCAATATTTTGTATATTTTAATTCAGAGTTTTTTTTTTGCGAAAAAGCTAAAAACTTTATTCTATAACATTGTCATGTAATTAGAATTTTATTTACTGCATACAAGTCAATGTTAAGTGCATTTTTCCACTACTAGCTTTAATACGGACCGTTAAAGGCCAGCAAAATGACTGTAATGTAGGTTTTCTTGTTTTGCTTATAAAACAATTGAACATAAGCGGTCTATAATGACAACGTTATGGCCGATTATTTACCGGTAAATAAAGCTGTCAGTTGTCAGGCGCATTAGGCGCCGTCATACGGCGATTTTGTTTATCGGTTCCCACGATAACGAAGCCTCCATTTGGAAGACCCGCCTGTTCTTAGTAATAAAATATGCGGAGCGCTATCTTACTAATTTAGACAATTTTCTGTTGTAGATTTATCGAGTCTAGTAGTGGAAAAAATCGTATATACACCGCGGTTGTGAACTACTTATGACCCTCACGTCTTAGATCTTGACGTTCGGGTCATAATAATGTACTTCACAACCTTGGTTTATAATATACTATTATTAGGTACATTAAATATTCACAAGAAATATTCTACTAAACATAACGTTATTATGACGTGACTATGAGTCGTCATTATCCCGTCGAAAGTCAACGTCATTTATTCGTCAGGTGACGTCGAATGATCACCAAAATTTGACATTATAATGACGTCACGATCCCGCCTGGGACGGTTATATACGGTGTGAGTTTCTAAAATGGAACAAATTCTGTAAAAAAAAAAACGTTTATTTTTTGGAAGAACGCTCGGACCCGTCGATTTATATTTTAGATTGCCGTCTCTTTTGTAAAATAAACTATTATACAGGTTGTCCCAAATTCAAGATATGACGTCATTAATTGTTTTTTTAAATGACAACTGCTATTTTTTGTCAGCTATTTTCATAGTGTACATCAAGTTATACATAGTTGCCAATTGTCAAATTTTGATAAACTGCCAGTCGCAAGATAATTAACAAAATTTATTTTATTTCAAACATCTATTCATAGTAATAAATATTCTACAATAAATGCTCAAAATGATGTCCATTCACTAGTTGGCAATATCACTCTAAACGTAACTGAAACTCGTTTTGCACGTTTGCAATTACTTCGGGGGAGATTAGTCTGCACTCATGCCTTATTTGTGCTTTCAACTCCTGAACATTTTCAGGTTTCGTTTGGTAAATTTTGCTTTTTAAGTAACCCCACAAAAAATAATCCAATGGAGTCAGGTCTGGTGACCTGGGTGGCCATTCAAAGGGGGCTCTTCTACCAATCCATCGGTCCGGAAATACTTCATCCAGATATTGGCGAACAGGTCTGGCAAGATAGAGAGGAGCACCATCTTGTTGAAACCAGATTTTTCTGTTGAGGACATCCTCTATAGGACAAGGAAATAGAGTAACAAAATTTGGAATTAGTTCCTCTTCAAAAAATTCTAATTATTTCGCTCCGTTGAGATTTTCTTCAAAAAAAAGATTGGTCCTACAACTCGATTATCGACAATTCCTGCCCAAACATTGACTTTTCTGGGCGTTGACTCTGACCTTCTCTCATCCAGTGGGGCTTCTCGTCTGCCCAATAACGAATGTCGGTTTACCTCACCATTTAGCGTAAACGTCAATCCGTTAGAGAACACAATGTTGTTTGTGTTCACAACGTTTCTGTTCACGAAATCTATCATTTGCTCGCAAAACTGAAGTCTTCTATCAGGATCATCTTCGGTCAATTCCTGGGGAATTTTTAGTTTGTAAGGATGCAACTTTTGGGTTTTGAGAATTTTTACTGCTGAAGTTTGGCTAATTTTCTGTTCATTAGCTAGCTGCCTGGTGGAAATATTAGGGTTTTGTTGAAAAGATTCAGAATAGTACATTAACTTTGACATCCTCCCTTAGTGCACTCTTTCGATGAATTAATGTTTTCCTTACATGTTCGTTTTCCCGAAACCTTTTTCTATCTTACTTACAGTACTTCGAGATAAGAGTGGCAAATCACGATGCTTGTCTCTGAATAATTGAACTACTTCATTTTGTGTTCGTGTTCTATCTCCGTATCCAATCATCATTAAAATTTCAATCTTGTGACTTTCAGTTAAGTAAGACATTACGTTCAACGAGTTATTACGTTATTATTATCAAGTATTTAAGCAAAGATATTTAAGAAAAGTAAAACGCTGTCAATTGTACATTTGATATTGACATTAATGAAACGTACCTAATGCTGGTAGAAATTATCGTTACCCGAAAGTCAAAGGTAATCTATGAAACGGTAGCTTGGGGTAAATTCAGTAGGTAAATGACTAATATTAATTGATGATTGAAATAAAATAAGTTTTGTTAATTATCTTGCGACTGGCACTTTATAAAAATTTGAAAATTGGCTACTATGTATAACTTGACGTACACTATGAAAATAGCTGAGAAAAAATAGCAGTTGTTATTTAAAAAAACAATTGATGACGTCATATCTCGAAATTGGGACAACCTGTATAATGGTTTATTTAACAAAAAAGAAGGCAATCTAAAATATAAATCGACGGGTCCAACGTTTTTCAAAAAAATAAAACGGTTTTTTTTACTGAATTTGTTCCATTTTAGAAACTCGCACTGTATAAATATTTAGAGAGGTAGAGATAACATTTTTGTTGACGCAGCATATTTTTAAATAACTGAAATCAGTGTGTTTGTTTTTTATGAATTACATAATTATTGTTTTTTTTTTAGTACAAACTTCCCACAATAAACTGGATAGCTCTAAAGCCGAACCAAGTTAAAGGCACTATATTCAACGAGCTAGACGACGATCGACTATTTTCTAAAATCGATTTCGGGGAGTTTGAGGAAAAATTCAAAATCGGGGCAGCCGGATTCCTGTCCAACGGAAATTGCGAATCTGATGGACTTCAAACATTCCCTAGTAAACGGTCGGTTTATATGATTAAAATTATTTGTTCTTCCTCGATTTGATGTTTGTACATTTTAGGGGTAACAAGCGACCTGAACATGTTACTCTGTTAGAACACACGCGGCTAAGAAATATCGGTATGTTTGGAAATATTTAATACCGCTTGTTACAATAATGTGGTTGTGTTCTTAGCGATTTCGCGAAGGAAACTCGATATGACTCCGGAAAAGGTGATTGCAGCCATCAACATGCTGGACCTAAAGCAACTATCTTTGGAAAATGTCGAGCTGCTCCAGAGAATGGTGCCGAACGAGCAGGAGACTAAAGCGTACAAGGAATACGTCCAAGAAAAGAAGAATATCAATATACTGACCGAGGAAGATAAATTCCTCTTGCAGCTAACCAAAGTTGAGAGGATATCTGCCAAGTTGTCAATAATGAATTATATAGGCAACTTCTTCGATAGTCTTCATTTAATACAACCGGTAAATTTTATTGTTAAATTGCTTAATACTTGTGTAATGATTAATAAAAATGTCAGCAAATTCGTGCAGTCATCTCAGCGTCAAATTCCGTAAAAACGTCTAGGAAATTGCGGTCTGTGCTTGAAATTGTTCTCGCCTTCGGTAACTATCTCAACAGGTTGGTCTGAGCTGTAAGTCAGTCCAAAAGTGTTTTGAAACATTTTTTCTTGTAGTGCAAAAAGAGGTCCGGCTTATGGTTTCAAGTTAAATTCTTTGGATTCGTTACTCGACACCAAATCTACGGATAAACGGACCTGTCTTTTGCATTACATAGTTGCGACGATAAGGCAGAACTTTCCCGATTTATTGAACTTCGAGTGCGAGCTGCATTATATTGAAAAAGCGGCGATGGGTAAGGAAGATTGCAAGGAATAATTACTCACATGTGTTTACGATTAACTTTAGTGTCGATAGAGAATATTTCGACGGACGTCCACGAATTAGAAAAGGGCATGGAGGCCGTGCGGAAGGAATCTGAACTAAGAGGAAGAGGAAACCACAGTTTAGTCTTAAGAGATTTCCTAGCCAATACCGAGGACAAGCTGAGACGGCTGCGAGGTGACTTCAAGTTGGCTCAGGAGGTAGTGATGTCACAAACTGCGCGACTTTATAAAATTGTATCTGTTTTCGTTTTTCTAGGCATTCGGGGAATGCGTGGAATATTTCGCTGAGTCTGCCAGGACCACCGACGCCAATACCTTTTTTTCTCTGTTGGTGCGCTTTGTGAAATCCTTTAAGGTAAGTGTAAGAGTTGGCAACGCCGCCACAAACCGCTGCACGAGTCCGAACAAAAAGTAAAATAGGGCCGAAAGGAAAAACAATGCATGCAGAACAAATCTGCTTTGGCGTTGTTAAATATACAGGGTGTTTCTTTTATGTGTTGCCTTTTGTTCAGCTCCTTTAAGATTCCACTTCGAGGTTACCACATTTTCATTGCTTTCCGAATTATTTGAAAAAAGGTGAAAATTTCTCAAAACTTTAATCTCCTGTACTTCGTGAACTATTCGCGATAAAAGAAAATCTTTCATTAGAAAGTGTAATAACTTTTTAATCTCACATTATGCGTCTTTTAATAACTGAGTTACTGTTACCAACTCATTTTTTTAAATACGGACCTGGAATTTTTATTCGATATTTCAGAAGCGCTTGGCAGTTCTGAACGATCGATGTATTAATTGAATAGATTAGGATTGCCTTTAAGTAGAAAATCTATCACTATAAAAACTTTTTATTTAATCAGTCTATAAAAAGCGCCTAACTATGCTAAATGTGCAAAATGCCCCCCGTTCTCCCTTAAACATAACCGTACATTATTGATAAGGTTTTTCTGAATAATACTCAGTGTTCTTGGTGTAATACTTTGACCTGCAAGGGCAGTTTCGGGGGAACGAGGTGGCTTCAATATTAAGTCGTTATTTACTATCCAAGCTAGGTTCTAACCGTCTTTGAGTAGATTCAAAAAAGTCGAAAAAAGTTTTGAAAATAGTACCATCGGTACCACTTCAAGAGTGCCTGTATATCTCGCCTCGCAGCCGAGACCATAAGCAAGACACATTTCAAATTTCAGCCTCTTAGCTCTAACCGTTCCCGAGATACCGCCGTTTAACCACTTCTTGCCAAGCCATCTTGGATTTTTATATACAGGGTGTTTCAGTAAGGGTGGCCACCGGCCATATCTTGGAAACTAAATGGCTTACAAGCTATAGAAAAAGTTTTGATTATTAAAGTGAACACGAGAAAATCCTGGAAATTATTTGCAAGTTCCTTATTTTGCCACAAGAGGGCGCAATTAGAAACCAAATATTACAAATCAATTTTTTTCCGAAAATTGTCGTTTTAAGGTGTATCTTGGGCAACATTATTAGAAAGATTGGACAATCCTGCAATATTTTGACCTGACTCTCGTAGATGTGGTGTGCTTAATAAAAGTGAGGGCATCCAAATCCTTGTAACTTTCAAGCCTCATATCCGATTTTAGTAAACTTGATCTTGTTTGGAAGATAATTGCAATTCCTTTTAACTGTGGTATCCAGTGCTAAACGATAGTTTTTAATAAACGTGCTAGAGCGCGCAATTTCAAATTAAAGTGTTTTTTTTTTTGGTTTTACACCAAATAGCTAAATCGTTCGGTATAATTTTGATATCATAATTGGAAAGTATATTGAATTTGCAACAAAAAAATGTAAGATCCCAATACGACATCTTTATTCGTCCCGGAGTTATTTCTGCAAACATATCTTTTTTCAATTTTATTACAGAATAATACTAAGAAACTTCATAAATGTTCAAAATGACCCCCGTTTTCCCGAATACAACTATTTATTCTCCCTCTGGTACTGAGTACAGCCGTTTCAATTTTAGCTCGTGAAATCGAATTAACAGCGTTCGTAATTCGCTCTATCATATTGTTGCGAACTCGGGGTTCAATAATTCCAGTGTAACGATTTAACTCGAAAACACTATTTATTTATCCCACAAATACACTCGACTACTAAATAACTCAGTACTTAACACTTTATAGCCTTCTAATATCGCTTCGTAACTTTAGCTTACTTATAGCTCGACTAAAATACGACTATTCCACTCGGGCGCTCTATGCGCCTTTTATATACAATCCTAAAATTACAGAAAAACCTAGAAAGTTCGTTATAAGAATTCTTGAATAATTTCATATAAAAAAACGGTTGTAAACAACTGCCTTCTAGATTAAGCCAGACGAGCAATAAATCACTCGTGTCAGCCATGACGCAGCGCGGATAGGTCGCGAAGCTCCACCAACCAACACGCTCCCATGCGTTGCCCCGCCTCCCATGCGGCGTTGCTGCGATCGTAACATTGCCCTCCTCCTAAGTCTGTTCGTCCCGAACAGATAGAGTTCCATGGTATCGTGCTAATCGATCCAAATGAACGACCTTCATCTTTGACCTAGGGGTCCGCTGGATCCTATACACCACATCATTAATCTTCTTTATAATTGTATAAGGTCCTTCCCAATTTTGGCTAAGTTTGGGCGACTTCCCCACCTTTCGCCTCGGATTGTATAGCCACACCAAATCACCATCCTGGAAGCCGCGGGAGTTAGCTAGTAAGTCATATCTTGCTTTGGCTCGATCACTGGATATCCGTAGTTTATTCCTGACTTGTTCATGAACATTGTTCAGCCTCTCCTTAAGCTCCTCCACAAAATTCTCAGAGCTGAGCGACTCTTTTTCTGGTGTTCCATACATCAAATCCGCAGGAAGCCTCATTTCCCCCCCGAACATCACTTTCGCCGGAGTATAACCAGTGGCTTCATGCGTAGAGCCTCGATATGCCATCAACATGAGAGGTAGATGTTGGTCCCAATCACGCTGATGTTCTGCCACCATTTTAGACAGGTAATGTTCCATGGTCCGATTAAATCTCTCTACCATCCCATCCGACTGTGGATGCAAAGGAGTTGTCCTGGTCTTGCGAATTCCGAGAAGTTCCATGACCTTCTGGAAAACAGCCGATTCAAAATTTCGGCCCTGATCAGAATGAAGTTCGAGAGGAACTCCAAACCTGCAGAACATTTCATTTACTAGCACCGTTGCCACAGTCGTTGCTTCTTGATTAGGCAGGGCGTATGCTTCAGGCCATTTAGTAAAGTAGTCCATGGCGACCAAGATGTATTTATTTCCCGACTCAGTCTGAGGAAACGGTCCCGCGACATCAATTGCTACCCTCTCGAATGGAGCACCTACAGTGTACTGCACCATTCGGCCGCGTGATCTTGTTCGAGGTCCTTTTGTGGCACAACAAACTTCGCACTTGCGGCACCAAGACTCGACGTCTTCATGATAATTCACCCAGTAGAACCGCTCTTTAATTTTGGCCAAGGTTTTATTGACCCCAAAATGACCTCCACTGGTTCCGTCGTGCATTTCCTTTAGTACATCTGATTTTCTGCTATCAGGAACAACCAATTGACTGACTACGGACTTGCCATCCGGACTCTCCCACGCTCTCTTCAGTAGTCCATTTTCTATTTTAAGAGAGTGCCACTGAGCCCATAGCGCCTTCAGGTTTGGACTTTTACCAGCAACTTCTTGCCACTCTGGTCTCTTGTCGTCAGTCTTTGCCAAGAGTATGGGTCCAATATCTGGATCATTCATTTGTTCGTCTCGAAGCGCTTGTGCGGTCCAGCCATCGTTTATTTCTACCGACGTTCTTCTTACAGAAGCAAATCCCTCACGCTGCTCTGTTCTTTGACAATGCCGACAATCTTCTTTACACGGCCGTCTAGACAATGCATCGGCATTTCCGTGAGACCTCCCTGGTCGATGTTCAATTTGGAAATCGTACTGCTGCAGGCGCTCTATCCATCTGGCTATTTGGCCTTCAGAGTTTTTCATCTGTAATAACCATTTCAAGGCTCCGTGGTCAGTCCTAATCAGGAACCTTTTTCCATATAAGTAGCGATGGTAATGTTCGACTGCTTTAACGATGGCCAACAGCTCCTTTCTAGTGACGCAATAGTTTCTTTCTGGCTTACTTAAAGTCTTACTGTAGTACTCAATGACCTTCTCTTGCCCATTTTGTCTTTGAGAGAGTACTGCACCTAGACCACAGTTACTCGCATCCGTGTCCAAAATAAAGTGTCCGTCTTTTATAGGGTAAGCCAAGATTGGACTAGAACAGAGGGCAGCTTTAAGCCTTGCAAACGCCTGACTGCAATCGTGGTTCCACAAGAAAGGTGTTTTCTTTTCCGTTAATTTATGCAGCGGTTTTGCGATGTCGGCAAATCCCTCTACAAATCTCCTATAGTAAGTACATAGTCCCAAAAAGCTCCTTACTTCGTGTTTGTCTCGGGGAACTGGCCAATCTTTAATGGCAGATATTTTACTTTGGCTAGTTTTAATGCCTTGTTCTGAGATAGTATGCCCCAAGTACTCGACTTGCTTTTGGAACAGGCTGCATTTCTTGTAGTTTAACTTCAGGTGAGCATTCCGTAACTTGTTGAAGATTTCTCTTAAATTCTTCAAATGCTCGTCGAAATCACGTCCCATGACAATTATGTCATCTAAGTATACCAGGCAAGTTTTCCAAGTCAGCCCCCTCAAGACAAGTTCCATTAGTCGCTCGAAAGTTGATGGAGCATTGCACAATCCAAAAGGCATAACAGTGAACTGGTATAGTCCAGAACCAGTAGAAAATGCAGTCTTTTCTTTGTCTTCGGGAGCAATCTTTACTTGCCAGTACCCACTTTTTAAATCTAGAGTGGAAAACCACTTTGATCCCGATAAAGTTGCTAAGGTGTCATCTATACGTGGCAATGGGTAGCTGTCTTTCTTGGTCGCATCATTAAGTTTCCTGTAGTCAACACAGAACCGCGTTGAACCATCTTTCTTCTTAACAAGAACCACAGGCGACGACCATGGACTAGATGATTCTTCTATGACGCCCTCCTTTAACATTTCATTCAGCAAACTGTTAACTTCCTGTTGTTTAGCCACAGGGACCCTTCGTGGATGTGTCTTTGTGGATGTTGTCGTATTGGCTGGGCATCTCCTGTGTTGATCTTATGGACAACTAAATCAGTTTGACTGTCGTTGCTCTTGAAGTTGAACATATCAGATTCATCCATAGCAAATTTTATGGCAGACTGAAGTTGTTCCTTTGACAGGTGACTCCAATGTCGTTTGAAAGCATTAATAACTTCTGGCGAAGCTTGGTTAGAAGATTCAATTTTGGATGTCTCCGCTTCGACACAATTGCATACCCATTGTACAGGCTCATAATTGGCAAGAACTGTTCCTTCTTTGAGCTTGATGGTCTTTTCTCCAATATTGGCAACTCGTACTAGCATAGTCTTCTTCGTGTCGGTCAAAGTTCGGGCTACCATGATTTCAGTCGTCAAATCCAGGTTAGGTTCTATAAGTCCTATGGACCACCCAGGATCATTTTCAGAAGTCACTGTGATAATTTGTTCTGAATTTGGAGGAATTTTCACATCTTCTACCACCAGTAGACGGACACTAGTTTCCACATTTCCATTGGTTAATGCAAACTCCTCATCTCCAAATGTGAGAATATTCCGTTTGTGATCATAGGAGAATCCATGTTTCCTGATGAGATCCATTCCCAAAATAAACTCATCTTTGATCCTGGCAACCAACACTTTATGCCGAACTTCAAGTCTTTCTCCAATAATGATCGTGACATCGGCTTCTCCGTCTATAGGGCAAGATTCTCCAGTGACTGATTTTAACATAATAGGGTTGGGCAATGGTTGTATGGTATACCCGAAAAGTTTATCTGGCCTTACAATGGTCACATCTGCTCCTGTATCGATGGTAATGTGGATCTGCTGTCCTTTAATGCGTCCGGCCACTGTGAGACTTTTGCCACCCAAATTATTGACTTTAAAGATCCTGGGGGTCTTAGCGGCCCCGGTCAATTGCCCCCTTGCATTGACCGGAATTAGTTTTCCTGGGACCTAGGGCGGTCTTGGTCGCCGCTTGGTCTTCTAAACGACGGCGACGGACTTCTTGCCCTATTACGGCAGTTACTCTTGATGTGACCCAGTCTGCCGCAGTTAAAACATTTTATGCCCCGATTGTCTGTTGATCGAGGAGTTCTTTCTAACAGGGCTTGCATACTGACTGCCATATCTTTCATCGCTTTATGTAAACTGGCCATGGATTCAGCCATAGACGTATTCCCCTCTTCACCGCAAGTTGCCATTCGTACGCGTGGCGATGAATTAGATGACACTCGTGACGCCTCGAATTCCAGGGCCCGAACTAGTGCCTCGCTGATATCCTTGGGCCTTACAAGACGTAAGTGGTATCTCATGTCACTATCGCGAACTCCCTCAATGAACCTTTCGGCGGCAAATTGCATTTGAAAAGATTCAGGGGCCGATGGATATGCCAGGTGAATGAGTCTGTCTATGTCCGCCTCAAATTCTTGTAAGGATTCACCTGACTTTTGCTGTCTCATCCTCAGCTGGGCCTGGAACACGGTTTCTTTGTGCTCATTTCCAAATCGTAGTTGCAGAGTGTGTACTAAAGCCGCATAATTACTTTGATCCGCTGCCGACAGAGATTGGAGTAACTCAGCCGCTTTTCCACGAAGTGCTACGACTAATGATGTAGCTTTCTGGGGCTCGGACCAGCCATTAGCTTTTGCAGCTGCTTCAAATTGGGTTTTATAAATTTCCCACGCCGTAGTACCGTCATAATCGGGAGGCTTAATTTTAGCGTTGGCTGTGCTAAAACTCTCTGTAGACACGGTGTCGTCCTCAAGTTGTTCCCGGAATTTCTTTTCTAGTTCGAGAACCCTCTGGTTGACAGCTTCGAGTCCTTCGTTAACGCCGTTAATGGATTCGTTAACGCTGTTAACGGATTCGTTAACTGATTGCATTATTCTTTCTTCCAATTGTTGCTCCCTAGCTGCGAGATGGGTCACTATTTCTTCTTTGAACCGTGTCTGTTCTTCCTTTTGTTCTAGATAACGTCGCTCCTGCACTTGATCACGTTTTTCCTGCTCTTCCTTCTGTTCTAGATAACGTTTTTCCTGCTCTTCTTTTTGTTCTAGATAACGTTTTTCCTGCTCTTCTTTTTGTTCCTTATAACGTTTTTCTTGCTCTTCTTTTTGTTCCTTATAACGTTTTTCCTGTTCTTGATAACGCCGCTCCTGTACTTGATCACGTTTTTCCTGTTCTTCCCTCTGTTGTTGCATAAGGGACAGCAGGGCGGCAAGTTGATCCTCCATGGCTTGATGCTGGCTTCTGGTCACTGGCATAAACACGAAATGTCCGGCAATGAAGCACTCACTTACAGTTCAGCAATATTAGTTCTCAAATTCCCACTGGAATCGCACTTCTGACACCAATTGTTGCGAACTCGGGGTTCAATAATTCCAGTGTAACGATTTAACTCGAAAACACTATTTATTTATCCCACAAATACACTCGACTACTAAATAACTCAGTACTTAACACTTTATAGCCTTCTAATATCGCTTCGTAACTTTAGCTTACTTATAGCTCGACTAAAATACGACTATTCCACTCGGGCGCTCTATGCGCCTTTTATATACAATCCTAAAATTACAGAAAAACCTAGAAAGTTCGTTATAAGAATTCTTGAATAATCTCATATAAAAAAACGGTTGTAAACAACTGCCTTCTAGATTAAGCCAGACGAGCAATAAATCACTCGTGTCAGCCATGACGCAGCGCGGATAGGTCGCGAAGCTCCACCAACCAACACGCTCCCATGCGTTGCCCCGCCTCCCATGCGGCGTTGCTGCGATCGTAACAATATCTTCTTGTGTGGTCGGTCGCGTTGTATAAACAATGTCTTTTATTCTTCCCCACAAGTAAAAGTCTAGAACAGTTAGATCCGGAGATCTAGGCGGCCACGGAAACACACTACCCCTTCCAATCCAGCGATCAGGAAAAGCTACATTTAAAAAATTCCGAACTCTCTGAGCAAAATGTGCCGGGCATCCATCATGTTGATACCACATTGAAGCTCTTAACATCGAGAGGAATATCTTCTAAAAGGGTAGGCATTCATTCTGTAGGAAGTTTAAGTACGCTTCGCCATTTAGATTTCCATTCAAAATAAATGGTCCGATAATTCTGCCTCCTAAAACTCCGCACCACACGTTTACACTCCATCTATTTTGCTGATCCACTTCACGCATCCAGTGAGGATTTGTAACTGACCAGTAGTGCATATTGTGCAAGTTAACTGTGCCACAGCTTGTATAAGTAGCTTCGTCACTCCACAAAACCAAGGAGAGGAACTGAGGATTTTCGTAACACATCTGTTTTAGCCAATAACAGGAATCTAGCCGTCTCTCATAATCTGATTCTGATAAGGCCTGGTGTAATACTAAATGGTAAGGGTGAAGTTTAAAGTGTTTTAATATCCGAAACACCGAAGTGGCACTTATACCGATGTCTGCGGAAATTTCTCTTGTGCTTGAATGCGGATTCACTTCCACGTACGCAAGAACATTGATAATACTGTCCTCATGCCTTACAGGACGTCTTCTGAAGGGAACTGGAATGGGTCGCACACTTCCCGTTTGCCGTAAACGTATTGCCAATCGGCGAAATACCTTTCTGCTGATGCCTTCGTGCTGGATATCTAGTAGCATATGTACGTTCCGCAATAGGTGCATTTTGCAAACATTCGAAATATACGGCAAGCAGTAAGCATGTTTGAAGGATGAAGTGCAAGTTTTGATAATAATAGCCTTGCTATGAAGAAACTTAAAAGGAATCGACAAGAATGAATTTTTTGTCAACGCAATACGAAACTTGTCAAAATTGAATCAACTGACAACCAATGTTATTTGTCGATGTGTTGATATGTGTCTGCCGATTTTGTTTCATAGCTAAACATTATATTAGAAGTAGTTGGTGAAGTTAGCGGGATTAGGACAAATAATGCACCTCTTCTTTATTCGAAAATGGCCGACGTTTCGACTATTTATTTAGTCTTCATCAGGGCTAAAACCAATAAGTTCAACAGTAACAAATCCCTGGGCCCAACATAAAATTGTAAATACTGCTTATTCAAATGTGGAACGTAAATTCCTATACATCCATTACATATATCAAATTTTAAAAATGTTTTAAACAAAAAAAATTAAAAATATAAAATATACAGACAAACTGTAGACAACTACAAGAATTAACAATTGACAAATACCGTCAATGCCAAGTAACCAGTAAACATGGAGGCGTACATTACGGATGAAAGAACTTACCTATTCTCACTTAGAGAGGGTAGTCAGTTAAAGTACGATTTAAGATAGTTACGGTAGCAAACTCCATTCGATTGTTCGGTGACCCTGGTATCTTAGGCTCGACAAAACACACATCCGCTGCCCAAGGTACAAAATATGCGAATAACAATATTTGCTTGGCACTAACGCCCAATATAAAGATGTAGTACGCTCATGACGAGGGGGGCCGCTATCAAGTGTCGATCACTTTAAGTTTCTCAACTACCAATCCAGATGGAAGGTTGGAAACAATTATGGTTCTGTCATTTTTTTCCCTTATGTTTATTGTGAAGTCTTAGCAGGTGTTCATAGTGGCTGCTAAGGCCCTGTGTATCGGTTCTAAAATTGACAGTGTTATTTAATTTTATATGTATCATTTCCGAAATGTTGCGTTTTTTATAATTATGTTCCCGGTCAACAATGGAAACTTTCGAGAAATCGAAATTGTGTGCGGTGACAAAATGGTGATGTGCCAGTGCCGTCGTCTCACCCCTCTCAAGACTTCCCTCGCGACAGTCATACTTATGTTGATATATTCGGCTCTTGAGGTATTGGCGAGTTTGGCCCACGTAGCAAGAATCACAATTACCACATGGAATCATATATACAATGTTCGAAGCCAAGCTGTGTGGTGTTTGATCTTTCAACCGTGAGAAGATGTCGCCAACCGTATTAGTATTGTAGTATGCCAACCTACATTTCGGGGTTTTTTCCCGTATTTGTCTTTGTATTGCCTCAGACAAGCCAGGTATGTAAGGAAATCTACAATATAAGGATTCGCTTTTTTCTAAGGATGGATGGGAGCCATGTTCCAATTGTGATAGATGGACCTTATAATTATTCACAATCCTGTTTACGAAAGAAGAGGGGTAGCTGTTATTTCTTAGAATATCTTTTATTATGTTTTCGTTTTTTGTTCTATATTGTGCGCTAGACAACATAAAACTACGATAAAGCAAATTTTTTATGATAGCAGTTTTTTGTGAAGTGGGATGACCCGACCGGTAATTAATGACTCTTCCGGAAGCTGTGGGTTTTTGGTACCAATCCGTAGATAACGTGTCGTCTGCATTATGTATAATCATGACATCAAGAAAAGGGATCCGACCGTCACTTTCAATCTCCACTGTGAACCGCAACCGTTCGTGGTAACTATTAAAATGGGATAATACCTCAGTGACTTTATTCACTGGGCAAGCGAGAATCATATCATCTACATATAACTTAAGGAATGGTATCGAGAAGAGAAAGGGATATCACGCACAACACAGGATATCAATTCGCTCATGACGATATTAGCGAGAACCGGGCTAGCGGGGTTTCTCATGGCGGAGCCTTCAAGCTGTTGATACCATCTCCCATCAAACTTGAAGTAACTGCTAGAAAACAAGAACTCCACAATACTCAAAAACGCATTCTTAGAAATTGGTGTGTAGGCTGATAGAAATTTCCAACGTTGACTAATAATTGACAAGACTAATTCCTTCGGTATGTTTGTAAACAATGACGTTACATCTAATGACACCAATATGTACCCAGCTGGGAGTCTGACGCCTTGCGCAACATCAACAAACTGGAAAGAGTTTAGGACATTAAACTCAAAGGTA